>CAAKMY010082485.1:1801-19046 GCA_901111285.1 Corrigiola litoralis | reverse complement strand
TATATTTTATTTTATATATTAAAAGTTTATTTGATCATTATCTTTAATCATAAATAGTGCTCAAAAGTATAATGGGAAGAATAAGAAGAAATGGAGGTAGTACAAGTTTATAGGATCTCGTTATTCTTGTTACTAATTTGGACTCATAAGAGGTAAGGTTGCGTACATCTTGACCTCTCTCCTAACCCTACAAACACCCAAAAACCCCATAAATTTGTTAATTTATACATGTTATTTGAAATGAGCGCACAAAACCACACATAAAATTTAAAACACAATATCTCCATGTTCTAACCAAGACATTAATGTAACATCACATAAAAAATGCAACATGTACCCATTAAATGTTACTTGTTCACCCCTACAAACTCTCAAACCCCACAAAACCCACTTCAAACAAAAACATAAAAAACAAAAACAAAACTCCACAAAAGAAAAAGAAAAAAACAGCATTAAAATACCTGAGAATGATAATGACTCTTCAGACGAAGAAGCACATGAACAGACCGTTGTTTCAAACAACGCAACTCCTTCTCAAAACAAAGTGCTTTACGCTCAGCAACCATCACTCTTACTGCAGCTTCCTTTGATGTGTTTAATATAATCTCCGCGTACACTTTCTTCATTGCTTCTACTTTCATCTGCAAAATTCCCACATGCCACTATTAACACATTTTTTTGAAAAAATAACGAGTACCCAGATGCTAAATTATCGTAAACTACAATGGGTTTAATCCAGAATTTCGATATGAGTACCTGAGATTGATATTGATCAGCCATTTGAATGAAGTACACAAAAAAGTTGGAAGAAAATTATATTCCTCGTTTTTTAGTTAGTTGGTTAGAAAGTGTGATGTGAAAGTTGTAAACTGAGAATTTAAAGTGGGAATGACTGTTTTACCCGTAAAATTAATGGAGTTTTGTCGTTTTGTGCATTAATTGTTTGATACGACGGCGTTAGTTATGTAATGTGTTAGAGGATTTTGGCGCCAAGGATAAGTTAGAGTTGGTGGGTGTGATTTACGGTTTTAGCCATGATAGGCGGGAAAATGGAAAGAGGGGCCCACCAGAAGGAATTGTTGGAGTAATGCTCGGCTCATTGGGCTTTTTTGGGAGGGGTTTTACTTTGAATTTTCAAAAGTGTCGCCCTTCGTTGATTAGGGAAATTTATATTTGGGCAAAATATTTCGAGCATATTATTGTGTAGCTCCATATCTGTTTTTTTTTTTTGTATTTTTAATAGATTTTTATGTTCACACCAAAAAAATAGATTTTTATGTACTAGAGTGAAAATATTGTATATCTCTAATTTAGAGGACGTATACTAAAAAATATGAAAAGTATATAAGAAATACCTAAAGTTAAACTCGAGAGGATGTACTCGTAAGTGTACATAATAATTTGCCTATCCTAAGAAAGGAACTAGTTTATGGCTAGAGCTCTCTTACCAAAATATAAGGTTGGGAGTTTGATTCTTATTAGCGACTTTTTACATACATTTCACACCAAAAATAATTTGTCTACCCTTAGGATTTTCCATTTCACCGTACGCTTGGTAGAGGAAGACCATGTTTTTTCCCCTTTTTCGTCTCTTTCTTCTAGGAAGAATCATTGCTATTTTAAATGTTTGTGAGAGGGGATATAGGTAGGTGTTAGACTCCCCAGGATATATTATAAGAATTGGACAATTAGTGAAAGATTAAATTATACCTCGGGGTTATTACGTATTTTTTCGCCTTTACAGAATTGTCTTAGACATTTGCGAGCTTTGTGTTAAACTCCAAGATTAAGTCCTAAGTAATACGGAGTACAAAAAATGGAATTTTATATATGTCAGAATAAATTTTAAATAGTGAAAATCAAGAAAATATAGAGGTAGGATTGAAGATTTGAGTGCAATATAGAATTTTCACACTATAGCCCTTAACAACGGCCCTTTTTCAAATCGAAAAGGCAATAAGGATTAGATGGGATATGAATAAGAATTTTATGGGAAGTTGAAGAGGAGTAGTAAGTGTTAATGAAGAAATAGAATTGATATATGTAACTTATTTATGTGTTAATCTTTCTCAATTTCCAAAAGTATGGATCAATATTGGAGCCCTAATAAAATGGGGGTCTTGTGCCATTGACCAATCTGCAGAGAGCCTTAACACATAGATATATGAGCTTTGAGAAAATAAGTATATGAGTTTTTGTGTTATATTCTCCTACGGGAAATTAGAGTATGCTTTATTAATTTTGGTATGTGTTTGAAAACATACAGCTTTGACCCGAAAGGATTAAAAGAGCTTTATTCATCCACTAGGGGGAAAGCCCATAACCACTTTCAAAAGAAGAAGCCTGAGAGAATCCAGAAAAGAACAAGCAAGACTAGTCTAACAGACTACTTGCAATTACATCCACCAAATCCTTATGACCAACATATAATGTAAGACTAACTAGGTACTGAATTTTAGAGCAAAGTCCTAGAATTACCAACAAAAATCATAGAATTCCGATCCATCCAAATTTCATAAATTGTTGCAGCAATGACACCTCTAAACAACTGCTTTGTCCAAAGCTTGCCTCTGTAGACCCTTTTTTAACCAAAGCAATTCCATGTTGGCTCCAGCAGGTTTTCTACTGACCCCCAACCAAGCAAGAACAGACTGCCACAAGGAAGAGGAGAAAGGGCAATTGAAAAACAGATGTTGTCTGGATTCCTCAGCATGATAACACATAGTGCATCTGTCTACCAACATGAGTCATCTCTTAACAATATTATCAACAGTAGCCAAACCATTCTGCAGTGCCATCGTACATATGAAAGAATGTCTACGCATAACAGAAGGATCCCAGAAAATGGCAGCCAAGGCTTGATAGGATGCTTAACTCTAAAGAAATTATAGACATCCTTTACAGAGAGTTTACCAAGTTTAGACCAAGACTGCATGAGTTGAACTGTATTGTCTGTACTACCAGCCTGCTCAACACACATGTTTCTGACCTGCAAGAGACTCCTCCAGTACCAAGGAACATCATGATCTGCTCAGTCCAAACAGAATGTGATTGAAGTCTATACTTTAGAACCCAACTACACCAAATATCTGAGTGTCTTTGATGCAACTTCCAAATGGCCTTTTTTTGTGGACTATAACATGGGCTAAAACCTCACTTAGAGTCTCAACTCGAAATTTAATGAAAAATAATAGGACGTGTCTTAAACATACAAAATGAACTATGGAATCGGGAAATTGGCAATAATAGCTTGATTTTGTTCATGGTGTTCACGTTCATATTAAGCGTCGAAAATCTTAACATGGTCTCATGTTCATATTTACCACTAAACATGTTGTAAAACTAAAGATATGCTTTGTCACTTTTGTACTGTTTTTAGAACCTTACAAACTGACCTAAAAAACCGTATTTGTGACTCATGGCAAAACTTCATTTCATGGCTCGTCTCAAAATTTTTGAAAATTCATAGGAGGTAACCTTATTATTATAGAATGAATCATGGAACCGTAAAGTGGCAAAAAATAGACCAAAATAGCCCATACCATCGGTTTTGGCCATAGTGTGCATGTCCATTGTTAACCGTCAAAAATTATTATGCTCTCATGTCTTTATTACGCACTAACATTTCTAAAATCTATCAATACAAAGAAATGATGTTCCCATATGCTTCAATCATATTCATAGGGACATTATGAGTATGTTTGGTCACTTTTGACACATATTGAAACAAAAAAAAAAAAAAAATTAACCCAAAAAGGCTATGTTAGTGGACTACAACCCACGTCAATAGCTCATCTTGGGCTCTGACTCGGGATTTGATAAAAAAATTATAGGAGGTATTTTAAACATATTGAATGGACTAGGGGGTTGGAGACATGGCAAAACAAAGCCAAAATATAGCAAATACCATGTGTTTTGCCTATGATGATGTCGATATCAAACGTTGAAACATTTGTAGCTTCTCTTATCAATATTAAATAAGAAACATGTTGTAAACGTGTTAGTAAAGAGACATAATATTCTCATAAACTCCAATCATATACTTAGGGACAATTGAGGTATGCTTTGCCTATTTTGGCATGTTTTTGGAACATAAAAATTGATCTAAAAACATCGTTTTGTGGACTCTTACTCACGCCGAAACCTAATTTGGGATTCCGACTCAAAATTTTCCATAACTAGTAGGAGGCATCCTAAACATATAGAATGGATCATGGAAATGTGGAACCATAAAATCGGCAAAAGATAGCACAAAGGTAGCCCACACAATCAGTTTGTCCATGTTCGGCATGTCTATATTAAGCGGCAAAATCTTAATATGTTCTCATGTCAATCTTAATCGGTAAATATGTCTTAAACATATTGATACGAGGACATAATGCTCTCATATGGTTCAATCATATTCGTAATGACAGTGAGGATATATTTGATCATTTTTTACACGTTTTCATAAACCATTTAAGGCCCCTATTTAAAATTTATAAAAAAATTAGTTTAAATGGCCTATGAACCATAAACTTGGCAAAATTAGCATAGTTTTAGCAAAAATTATCGGTTTTGTCTATGATGCGCATGTGCATATTAAGCATCAAAACATTAATTTGTTTTCATGTCCATAGTAAGTGCTTAACAAGTCGTTAACTCATCAACACAAACAAATAATTTTTAGTATGCTCCTATTATATTCCTAGGTACACTAGGAGTACTTTTACTTGCTTGATTAATACATTTGAGATGCAAGGAATAGATTGCTTTATGAGTAATTGAATATGAATTGACTTCAGTTAATAATTTCCACCAAGCTCCGACACGAATTTTGAGTGAGAGGGTGGTCTAATGATTTTTTACCTTATAGCTCTAATCAAGTAGTAAATAACCTTTAAGGAGTTCAGACGTTGGTAAATTGGCTTCGAAAAGTTGGGGATGAAAGACATAGGTGGAACTCCTAGAATTTATCATAGTGATTTTATCATTCCTCATCTACTATTGTGGGTTTTAGATAATCAAATGAAATAGAACTCTCAAGGATCCTCTTTGAAACTACCTTGTAGAAAGTGGTTAATAATTGTAATTCTTTGGTAACAAATTGGAAAATGCTTTACGAAAGATCAACTTTCAATTTAGAAGAAACAAAACTAACTATTTAGCAGATGAAAGTATAGCTTTGAAAGGAGAAATTATGATGGTCTCGAAATAATTGTTTATTTGGGAAATTCCAATTTGTGTCATTGTGGTTTTACATTTTCCAGCTTATACCCAAACTTAAAACAACATTCCATTATATACCGTCGAGTTATTTAATCAATCCATAATATGACCAAAACTTTAAAAAACATTAAAATTTTCGTCAACTTCTAACAACATTCCATTTCAAGTATCTCTTCAAGTTCAAAATTTTTAGAATGATTAAATATTAAATTTGTTATTTTTTTAGCAATATATTTCCTTATATGAAATGTCAAATAAAAATAGTTTTATGTGAAAAATTATTAAATATTTCATTATGTTCTCTCGCTCTTAATTTTCATAGTATCACAATCTAATTACACCGAACTTGTGTGCCTTATGAAAAATTATTATGAATTTAAAAAAAGATACTTCGTATTAAATAATGCAACATTGAAAATGAATGTTTATAAAAGAATATCATCTAATAACAAAAACACTGTAATAAATTTATGTTAAGTTAATCAAATAAGCTTTATTACTTTGGAAAAAGCTATTTCTGTATAGGAAAACAGATGGATAAAAAAGTCATAAAAATAAAAAAGTTTAAAATTAACCAAAAATTAATCTTTTATTGAAATTCTAGCTACGGGGTGGAAAAATACAATAACTTAGGGGTACGTGCTTGAATGTCATTTCAAGTTTGGATACAAGGTGGAAAATATAAAACCACAAGGATACAAACTAGAATTTCCCTTTTTTTTTTTTGGGGTTGTTTGTTGTATTTACACTCTCCTCTGGGTTTGCTCATTTTGAGCTCTTCCCGCTCTAGCTTCTGCCTTTTTTAATAAACTTCAAAATTCATCAACACAATGCTCACAAAAGACATAACTAAGGCCATATGCTAGCCAAAAAAAAATAAAAATTGACAGATCATACGGAGTAGACCGTAGTCTACCCGCCTTGATTCATAAAGTCTATATAGGCTGGTGAAGGGGGGTGATTTTTACACTCCCTTGGTTTATTTTTACACTCCCACTAACTACATATCTCTTCAATTTGACCATTACACCCTCAAACCAAAAAAAGCAACGCAAAACAAAAAAAAAGCCCCACCCTCATCTACTCGTCTCCTCTCTCTTCTCTCCCATTACAGCCCCCAAGCCACTACTGACTACCGTTGGGCACTACTGATCAGAGGTCGCTCTCCGGCTTTGAAACCAAACTTTGGAGCTTTGCCACGTTGTTCGCCGAACGAAGCACTTGGTAATATCTGTTACATATGCAATATTTACTCAGACCTTTGTAATATGAGATTTAAGACAGCAAAGAAAAGTCAGTTCGTCGTCGCACGGTGGTCAATTCGAGCGGCGACCTCACTCGTATTTGGCGGCGAATATGCGTTGAAGAGGCGACTATCATGCACCTTGGCCATATATAACAACATAGAATTAGGGGGTACGACGGGGAGGAAATGATGACGAGGGGTACAACCGTACAACGATGGTTTTAGGGAGGGATAAGTCAATAACTACAGTGTGGGAGGAGTAGAATGGTTAAGGCTAGGAGAGAGACGGTGGTGGTGTTGGGGAGGTGAGAGAAGAGAAAGGAGGGGTGTCGGTGATTTTTCCAGGAAACAAAAGATTCTTTAGTTTGCTTCTCTTATACTCAGGGTAAATTGGTAAGTTTAAGAACAAAATAGATAGTGGGAGTGTAAAAATAAACCAAGGGAGTGTAAAAATCACCACCCGCTGGTGAAGTATCAAAGTAACAACGCCTTGGGCATTGGTGATACATAAATATGTTATCTACGCATCCAGCAGGAAATCTGAAATTCGAAGAACAGAACACCATCCAATTTAGAAAATTTCAAGAATATTGCGCTTTCAACTTATGGCAAATCGCTTTCCTGACAAGCACGAGCTACCAGAAAAGCAGTGATGACTCATAACAATATAAAAAGTACAAAGGCAAAACGAATTAGTAGAAAAGTAGAAAAATACACTATGCATGTAAAATCTCTCATCCAATACTTCAGCTCTATAGCTAAGTAAGCTTCTAACCGCACTCCTAAATAATTAATCGTTGTCATGTTTCTGGGCGTAAAGTTAATTCAGAAAGAATCAACTGTGACAACTCTCCATCCTATATTGGATACAGCGGAGTAGAATAAATCATGCTCAAAAGAGTCAAAACAACCATTTTCTATATATGTAATATTTATAATAGAGACAAATAATGAAAAAGAAAACTCAAACCACATTACAAAGGCGTTAAACAGCAGTCATCAATATGAGGGATTTAACAAGCACACTGGCATTAAACACGGCCAGAGGGTTGATTATTCTCCCCGACATGCCTGAGGAAGAGTAGAAAATACAGAGAGTTAGTACCACAAAATCGCATAACTTTTTTTTTTTTTTGAGGAAAAATCGCATAACTTTTGGATGCACCACAGTTAAGGAGTATTAATAAACAATAGTAATAACATGAAGAGGAGGTATTCTCTTCCAAATAGACAAAAGAAAAAGAAAAACTAAAAATAGTATTGTCCTTCATAGTTTTTGGAGTTGAGGGCCCTCTATAACGCTTACTGAAGCACCAACAAGGAAAAAGAAAAGAGTCAACTTTGTTCCTCCCCAACCAACAAAGTTGTTCAATGACTTTATTTACTCTTGTTATCAAAATAAGAGAAAGATTCAAAGTTAAAGAAGCTTTAGTTAAAGAGCTAAATTGCCATCAGGTTCCAAGCATCATTCCAGGACTAATTTCACTTGTCCCAAGATCACAATACACGAAACCAACAAAGACAAAGTCATGTTTTCTGCATAGGCTCCTAGATGAGAATGGGGGAAGGAATGCACTAAGAAGCTGCTCATGAAAACTATATCAATTGGATTTTTGGAACAAGGATCAAAATGGATGTCAACCAAGTAATCAATGCAGCTGTTTCAGGGTTTTGCTCTGATTTGAAGGCTACAATGTCATCTCATGTCCTGGTGTCACAGTGTCAGAGAAGTATATGCCGGTTGCAATGAAGTGTACGAAGTATAACTCAAACGAGCAGCTAATGTACATGAAAATGGAAGCAAATGGACAGACAACACCTCAAAAGGGTGATTTGCACTTATTTATGGATCAAGAGAACAAGTTGAATCAATTTTCATTTTAATCCTGAATACCGCTAATCTGGCAGTCAAATTCCTCTGAATCCTCGGAGAGGATTCCAAAATAGTTGTTTCACAACTTTATATCAAGGACATTTTTATTTACATTTCTTTTTCGGGGAGGGGACATGGGGAAAATGTCTATCCATAATTGATACTGTAAAAAGAAGAATACTCCTATAAAAGAACAGTTAAGAAAAATTTGGTACATCCCATATGAGGAGCGAATTTCACTTTGGCAATGTAGGGAGGTAATATTACTGCGACGACTTCAACATATCGTTGTCGAACAATAGACAACGAGGAAGTGTAGTGTATCTTCATCAGACCACTACAAGTGAAGTTTCTAAGAGAAAGAGAGTACCTGTTATGAATTGGATCAGGTCCACTGGGTACTCTTCTTTTACTGACATTAATAGGGTCAGGATCTACAGGAATAGGATCTGTCTCTTTTCCAACCAACATAACATGCCTGAGATTCCCTGGTAAGATACTCCTTGGTGCTGGGGATCCCTGAACTTCCCCACTTGCTAGAATTCCTATAAACAATAACCATACGAAAACAACGAACACAACAGATCCAAAGGGAGTGTTCAAAACCCTCTTCCCACTTTTGTCATCACCATCACCACCCATACCCCTCCACTTAGCTATACTTCCCCTCCTAAGAAGGATATGTTGCTCTTAAGGGAAAGGGAGAAGAGGATAATCATCTCAAACCTAGGGAAGGGACATTCAATGACCCTTGAAAGTGTAATGGTTTTAGAGCAAAAGACAGAGTTGCAACCTTTAAATACAGGGGTATTCTGTTTCAAACTCTACAAGAAAGCAAGGCTGGGGCAGACAATGGGGTAGCAAGAAAGAGAGAGAAGCATGACAAAAAGAGAAAAAAGTTCGTTATCTCTTAGATAGCATGGGCCCATTGTAGTACAGTTCCTTCTGTGTTGGTGTGCGCATTTTCATGAAGCAAAAAATACTGGGACCATTCTACTCCCCTAAGGCTTAAGAACCCTTTCAGTCTCTACAAGACATGGGATCATGTCCCATCTCGAGAAAATAAACAATTATTTTAACATTTTGACACGAAAATAGATGAGGATAAAATATACATTTCAAAGTCCTATATCATGATCATCTAAGTAGTGCAGACAAACTGACCAATGACTTATTGACTGGTGACAGAAACCAATATTTATGCTGTCAGAGAATACTAGAATCAAATTCTTATACAGTATTTTCACCAACAAACGTTGCTTTGGAAAGTAGATGCTCGAAATGGCAGTTAGAGACAGCCAGATTGTCTGGTAAACAATTTTAGTTGTGGCTAATCAATGAAAGGGGAAAAGACCACAAAATGGAAGAAAACCAGAAGACACATTCCTCCCCCCCCCCCCCCCAAAAAAAAAAAAAAAAAACAAAAGTCCCTTCCCCAGCCAAGAGAAGAAGAAGAAAACAGCAAATTGTCACCTTAAAGGTGAGAGTAAGATACTCATCACAAACGGAGCACCAGCAGAGAGACTACTCAAGATGATTAGTTTTGTAGCCATTGAGAACTTAGACATCTCAGGAGCCAGGTAGGCCGTAGTAGAATGAATCAAAATCTCACAGACGTGGTATGATATCAAAAAATGCAAAAGGAAAACAAAAACAAAAAAATATATAGAAGGCAGTGCTTTCTTCTTTGCAGCCCCCTTGATCACCAGGCACAGGGGTTTGGATATATGTCATTTGCTTTATGAGGCATTGTCAAACACCCTAAAGGTTCAACAACCCATAACCAAATATAGAGGGTCTCCGCAAAATTTTTAAAGCCCGCAGTCAAGTCTATGAACAGAGAATTTATTCTCTACCTCCAAATGGATCAGTGACTCTATGTTAAAAGTCAAAACCTCATACTCCAAGGTGATTAGCAACTCAACTTCAGAGCAAACAACTACGCATAATGACATAAACAATGTAAGGTGACTAAACATTTTGTTCCCAAGGTATCAACTTGAACCTTTCGACACGTTCAAGAGAAAATGCTCTTTTTTGCTGTAACCACAGTCCTTCCAGCAGGAAGTATCAAGATATAATTCCTAAAGGTTGTTGGCTGACCTAAATTTCATGTCACTATCGTTGTAAGAAGCAGCAAGAAGACAATTGTTCTATAAAAGGAACTTGCTCTACATTTCAAAAATTTCTGAAAGTCTTAGGCCACCTGAATTACAATAGAGGTTATAATGTATGTAGATTATGTGTGCCATAATTTGAACAGGGAAGGCAGAAAGCTTCGAGTAAACCATACAAGTGAATTACTCAATTGTCGACCCCTCGATGCCAAGTGTTCAACACCGAAATGTTTACTTAGCAGAGCAAGGAAGAGCAGATCTCTTATCAAACCCTTATTCCAGGTTTTGAACCTTTAATCATGCGTCATATAAGACGAGAATCACAAAATGTCCAGCCAAACAACCTAATAGCCAACAGCTAAAGCATCATTATCCAAAAAATAACGTAGGAGAGGTACAACTAATATACCTTTGGGAATAAAGTAGAATGACAGATGAATGATGAGACAGAAAGGAAAGATACCAGATTCTGAATTTTCTGTCATAGCATTAATGTTAACTGGTCGATCAGCCAGAGTTGAGCAGTAATAAGTTACGTTTACCAAAGCTGATATTAAAACAAACTTCAATATTCATAAGAGCTGCTTTAAGCATAAAGAAGAGGTAGCACTACCTTCTCAAAATCTCAAAAATTTAGCTTAACAAAGAATATAAACCTTTTCAATCAATGATATAGGAAAAGAAGGCCAGTAACAAGAAATTAGATGCACAGATAAAGGAACTTGCCTCCAATGATGATCTATAGACATAGTGCAACAAACAACCAAATCATTTACAAGTATGAAACTCCACTCCCCGCCGTAGAAGAGGGAAAAACAAATAAAATAAAGGGTAAAGTAAAAGAGAAAAAGTTTGACCCCTTACACTTCGTACTGTGTCCATTTCGAAACCAGCTACTAGCTTATCTACAACGTGAACCGTGACTAGAAAAGTTCACCTCCAATTCTAATAATCAACCTGCAATCAATCAACACATTCAGGATAGTTCAAGGTTCTTGCATGAAAGAAGTCTACCTACACATAAATTTTTCATCGTACTATATACAAATCCATACCAGTGCTGGAATGTGATATCTCCAGTTAATATCGGTCACAGTATCCTACTTATATTTAGGATTAGGTCATATGCCTCAGCACTCAGCACACACGAATTTGCGGAAACTTGTCGATTGAGCATATTTGCTTTCAAATGAATGTAATTTTGCACCATCCATCTATGCTATTCACTTCCTCTTCTTCACAGCCCACTTTGGCCCATATATTGCCAAATGTGTTCGACCAAAGCGACGATCAGCGATCTGCAGTTAAATTATGCAAATTAGAACTTCAGTGTTTGAGCGACGATAATAAACTTCAAGGCATCCCATTAAGGTTGAGGTGGTTGGTTAACAGAAGACAAATTATCAGATTAACCCACTAATAGAAAGTAAAGAACAAGACAGATACACTCCATATATTTTGAAATAGAGGCTATATGCACATTCAAATAATCTTGGAGCCTCCAAATAAATTAACTGTCAAATGGACATCTTATCCACATATAAAGAATCTTAATATGAGTTAACATTATATGGGAAAATCATGTCATAATGGACCTTTGTAAGACACCCGCAAGAGTCGAGCATGTTTGTTCCCAAAGCATATTCAACCACCTGAGGTAGGCAAGTTTAGGGAACACAAAACTTAGCAAGCAGATGTGCACTCGGGAATCAAGATGAAGGGTGAGATAAATCAAAAAGAAAATTTTAGAGCATACAATAAACGTGTCCTCTCCAACCAAAGATGAATCTGATAACTGACCCATGAGTAGCCCATAATCCACTTCCATGTATGGCGGCGTAACGCTAATGTAATCAAAAGCTGCACCACTACCTGCAAGCACTAAGATTGAGGACCATGGCAACAGAATATGGAATAGGCAATCAAACATTATAAAAAAAGAAACAGCTTGATGGTTAGCAAGTCACAATCCTAAACTCTGTAAAACAGAGTACCTATGAGTACCCCGATAAGGCAACCAACTCTATGGATATGAAAAAAGAGTAAATGAACTGTCCAGCCATGACTCAATCACCATCAACCCCAAATTCTCCAAATCTTTCAGTAATCATTCGCTTAAATGGGAATTTGAACTATATAAATATCTCTTATGGCATAAATAGAGAAACACAAATCAGGGGTGAATGGCAGAAATATTTTATGCCATGAATAATATACCAGACATATGCTTCCACTACTTAATCAAGCGTCTTGTCAATCTGCAAGCTCAATTGCATAGAGATGCTTGCATAAATAAAAAGTTGAGCACAAGGAGATATAAGAATGTAGAATTTATACAAACCTAAAAACTGCTGTGCGCGTCCCAAAAAACTTTCAACACGGACGCTATGTATAATTGACACATCAAGGAACCCTGTCCACTGTAGGTTGGGTTGCAGCACATTTGAAATAACCCATGGATCCATCTCAACAAAATGTACCTGGTCATTAGCAAAACAAGGATCATATATATTTAAAAACTTACATAAAGATCTTTACATATCATTAATGAAGAAACCATCATCCCACTAAAACAAAAACAAAAAAAGAGTAAAAACTTGGAAACATCTGGAAAAAGCACTGTTCTTGACCAGTAGCAGGATTAGCTTCGTCTGGTAATCTTAAACAAAAAATCAGCAAGAAAACATATTGATAGTTGGCTAAAACAAGACAAAAATCTGGTAGCAAAGAGTTCAAAGGCTATCACCTCGGAACAACCCCGGCTCAAAGCTTCAATACCAACAGATCCCGTACCACTATAGAGGTCCAACCATCGTCCCGGTCTTAAAGATGAAGGACAGCCACCAGCCGCCTGTGAGAGATAACAGACTGAATTAGTTACTTCTACTTACCATACAAGACTTGTAACAATCAATAATTACTACGAGTTCATTTCCTATTTTTTCGGATAGAAACTAATTGCTACAACAATACAAGGTTACTTCTCTGAGAGAAAATAGCTAAGAGCCAGATATTGTTTCCTTATGGAAAAGGAAAATCAAGATGTTAGGGAGTCACTCTTAATAATCATGTCAACATAAGACACTTAGGGCCTGTTCTCTTCAACTTATTTTTACTTATCTTATCTTATCTTATCGGAATTTTTCTTATTTTTCCTTATTGTTTCTGAACTTTTCTTATTTTTACTTATTTATCTGAACTTTACTTATTTTTACTTATTTTTCTGAACTTTACTTATTTTTACTTATTTTTCCTGATTCATGTTGTTTTGGTAGCTCAACTTTACTTATTTTTACTTGTTTTCCTGAACTTTACTTATTTTTCTGAACTTTACTTATTTTCTCTGAACTTTTCTTATTTCTTCTGAACTTATCTTATTTTATCTAAAAAAAGTAGAAATAAGTTGAGGAGAACAGGCCCTTACACTACAAGTGAAAGAACTATTCAGAAATGAAGCATGAGATATATTTCACTGATACCTAAGGTTCTAAGCTCAGTACAAAAAGCCCCAGCTCCCGAGTAATTACTTCTATCATGCAGGACTTGTCCCCCCTCATCTTTATCTAGATCTTGTCTCGAAAAACACAACCTTGTTCTTAATTTGTAGAAACAGTTATTTGTGTGGAAGAAAATCTTGAAGAAGTTTATATTGTTATAATTAAAAGCAGGCTTCTTATGTAAACATGACATAAAGAACACCTGCTCTCATGCCTCTAAGACAAATTGATTGACAAAAAAAAGGGATAGATAGCTATCTTTAGTATTACAACAATGCCACTTCTCAGTATTGGTAAGAGGAACCGACAGATTTCTTTGTCAGCTCCAAAAGTATAACAGAAAAAAGACCCTCTTTCTCCGTTTAATTTATTTCACTTGATATTTTCCTCGTATGACCAAACCAACTCAAGGGAGTCTCTTGTATCTTGTCCTCAATAAATGCAACATGCAACATGCAACTCCAAACTTCTTCCTAATTAGCTCATTTTTAACCGAACCTTCCTTGTATACCCACACATCCAATGCAACATACGCATACGCATCTGTATCACATTCATGTTTCATTAACAACTCAATACTCTATGCCATACGACAGTAGAGAGCTTGGTTTGGAAAGATAAAGGTATAGTGTGGTGGGGGGTAAAGGAAGACTTAAGAAGATGTGGGCAAGGGTGATCGAGAGCAATATGGGCTCTAATTTATGTTATTATTTGTCTGTACAAACTTTTTAATTAATTATTTTTATGTATTTTGTTTAAAAATCGCCATTCTCACACATTTTTGATTCCTTATAATTGTTCATTTTAGCCGATCTCAAACTCTTTTGAGACTAACGGTTGTTGTTGTTATTGATGTTGTTGTTACTATTCCAGTGATTTGGTCGATACTCCAAGGCTTCTGATGTTGGTAATTCTCATTTGCAACAGTCTGATATCCTATCTGCTGCCAGAAGCTGATATTTGATCTTTTGAAAACCCGATAAGAGAACTCTGAGTTATTTATGATGATCACTTTGCTTTGCAAGAAGTTCCCGGATCCTCTACATGAAAAGCCAATACTCTTGTACCAAGCATTGACTTGGTACTCCTTTTGCGGTAATGAAGAGATCTCAGAAAGGGCTATCAGGGTAAAACTAAGTTTTCATGCAAAGGAGGAAGGCTGGCCTTAGTGTGAAGTCTGCTGTCAATTCAAAAAATAAAATCTTCCCATTAATATTGACTTTTCCACTGAAGACCCTATTGCGATATTAATAACCATGTAGATAAAAGGACATAAATGAGCACATAAGTGTACCCCCATAGCATGCACAGACAAAAAGAGCCATGGCTAGAAACATTACCTGCAATATATCAAATGCTGCACCTTTAACTACCTCCATCATGGGACGTACGTCCATGCCTACAGGTGATAATAGCTTCTTCCTTTTAGCTTTGCCAGCCAAAACCTAAAGCAGCCAAATTTTGTTGAAAGAGCCTTGTTAATCAGTTAATCTTAAATTTAATGTCGATGCAATCACATAAATTTTGTTTGTTCAGAACCCACCATTATAAAACAAAGTTTTGACAGTTGTTTTGGCTCTTCATTAGCAGATAGAATCTCGATTATATGTTATGAAGAATGAAACTTCATTTCTAGGGCCAATTCCAGTGAAAAGTTTATTTCACTATAAAAAGCATATAAAATTTTCATACATTTTAAATAACTCAAATAATTAATACAAAATTGGAATCAACACAGTGATATAGCAGTCCTAAAATGCGCAAATTTTTATATGCACAAAACAAACTTCAGCTACAAGGAAGGAAATAGCCACCTGAAGCAACTTATGAGTGGTACGAGGCGGCTTTTTCTCCTCCTCAACCACTTGGTTCCCTCCTCCTTTCTCCTTTCCATGCTCCTTTCTCCTCTTCCTCTGCATATCAAATATCAGAAATTACCGTATGTCCTCCATTATTAATCAATAATCTATGTTACTCAAACTCCTCAAAACTGCTAACCTCTTTAGATTATGTACCACAAATAAGTGAAATTTTCTATGTCATCCTATTATTTTTACTTCCTCGCACTCAAGTATCCATATGCAATCAATAATGGACAATTTAGAAGTGTCATAATTATTAGAATTACACAACACGTATATGTCAAGCTTTAATATGTTTTGGTATTATTTGCAAGCATCATATTCAAGAATCCATATCCAATCGAAAATCTATGTCACTCAAACCCTTCAAAATATCACATTCACTGAAAGCATCTTACACAACCAATCGATAACCCATGTTGCTCATACTATTCAAAAGTGTCACGCTTTTAAAAATTAGTTTTAACAAATGCATCAAAGTATTCTAAGTTATACCTAGGACTCATCACAAGTGTCGCTTACCGGAAATATCGAGCACAAAAATAACAATCACAAATCTTCACGCTTCCTATGTTATCCTATTATTTTTAGTCATCAATCATCATACTTAAGTACGTATACATATCCAATTAATAACATGTTCCTCATACTCCATATTGAAAGCATCACATTTATAAGAAATATATTACAAGAACACATATATAATTTTCCTATTGTACATCAAATGCGACGAAGGTAACTTGATTGCTTGGACCAAGTCGTATCACAAGTTTAAGCCCCCCACTTCGGCCCTCCCTACCATGATAGATATATATAAATAAACCACACAGGCATACGAATTCAATAAAAAACTGAATTTACTCAAGACACGAAGTTTAAGACTCTTTACAAGTACCTCGCATGAGTATGTCAAGCTATTTATGTTTTGCTATTCTTCACAATCATCATACAATGTCCAATTATCTATAAATGCTCCTCCCTCCGTCTCGAGTTAATTTGCCACATTTGACTTTCAAGGTCAAACCATGTCAACTTTGACCGTCATTTTCTATTATTACATACTACTAACCATCTTTATAATTTTATGAAAGCATTGTTGGAGCTAAATCAAACATCATTATCATCACATTGTACCTCAATACACATATAGAAAATTCAATGGTCAAAGATGATATCGTTTGACTTTAAAAGTCTAAGGCCAATTATTTAGGGATAAAGCGAGCATCACACCCGATTATTTACAATCACCATACCATTTAAACTATTTAATATCTTGCACATGTGCGCAACAATGTAAACTTAAAAAAGTATGAAACCATCTAATTTTAAGGTAAATTAGACCGTCTTCAAATTATCACTTTTCGGGTTAAACCAATCACCTTTTTTTTACCGTGTTGATAGAAAGTGACTACTTTAACTCAATTTGTGACTATGTCTAATTT
>CAAKMY010082440.1:0-15837 GCA_901111285.1 Corrigiola litoralis | reverse complement strand
GTCACATAAATGAATATGCATAATTGTAATTTAAACTAAATTTATGAGAGGAATAATTAGTAGTTATTATAGTCATCATTTTATTGGGTAGTGATGTGACTTCCATGTCATTGCCAACGTGGCAAGCACTTGTGGCTGCAACGCCTTTTAATAGTATTAGTATAGATAGATGTATTATTACCATTCTCAATCAGTGGCCTAACATACAATAACATACACTACTTACCTGCAATAAGAATATAGAAAACAGGTAACCAATGAGTTGAGATCTGGTGGTTGATTACTTCATCTCTTTACTATGTGGTCAAGGTCGATCTTTACACATGGAAATAAAGCACACTTCTTGATCAGCTATTTATCTCCTATTAGAACACCTACAACGAAAAGGATTAATTATTATTTTTGGTGATGGAACCCTTAGTTAAACTAAAAAATAGAAAACTGGTCGATGAGTACTAATACTTCGTATGACTTTTACGTTTATTACTTGTACTGTATATAGCAGAATCCTGCACTAGATCCTATGCAAAACCTTCTAACACGCGATGCCTCAAACTCCTGCACTCTGTCCCAACCAAAAATAGGACAATGATGGAAACCCTCCCTCCTCTCAAGGACCATTTTTTGGCCATACATTGTCGTGTCTTAGAGTCTTGATAATTACTACATCGACCTTTAATTAATTTGAAATAGTATTAGCTCTTTTTGTTTTTATTGTCTTTAAGTCATTTATATGTTCTCAAGAAGGAATGAAAGGGTCCCAATCAACACTTAAGTACCTTTACGGACACCAACTTGTTGTAATTGGTGGACATAAGAATATGAGACTTGTTAAGGATAGTAGCATCACATCTAAGAGTCAATTAAAAATTGTTAGTGTCTTATTCGTTTGAGTTGTTTTAATGATTTACTATATTATATCCGAAAGAAACTTGGGCGGCAGATTAAGTAAGATTACGATATAATTATCCCTACGATCAGTTTTTTATTACTTTTTACATTTCTCTATGATGGTCTTGATGAAGTAGGACCACTTCAGGGGACTTGTTTGTTGGGTTTGAAGTAGAAGCTACCAATGATAGCGCTCCATTTTGTGTGCTTCTTGTTAATCCTCTTCCCATTAGGATACAATTAAAATTAGGAATCCAAAGCTTAGCCTACTGAGAGATTCATGTGCATATTCGTTTTAAAGTTGTAGGAACAACTTCTAAGTTCTTATGGATTATTGATCTAGATTAAAGACAAAACTTACTTTTAGCCAAACCTTTGACATATTGATAAAAAGTATTGAATCCACATCATGAAGGGACTCGTTAGATTGGTTAGAAAAAATAAGAGACGTCATTTTTTTCTTCTCATATGAGTCACAAAGGACAATACGATAATGATAAAGGGGAAGGGAGAATTCGAGCATGTGACCTAGTATTCACATAACCTCGGTCTTTACCTCTAGAAGATGCATGCCGCATTGTAGAGCTTACAATAACTCAAAATACTACCTAATTCCGAACGTGATTGTGAGTTTGTACAAAATTTGCATGGGTGAGTTACTAAGATTTTGGAATAAATTTTATCGTTATGTTACAATTTTTAGAAAATCATAAAACCTTATACAACCATCCTCTAAGCTCATAAACTAGATCGAAACCCTAAATATTGTCAGTTTGTCCTAAAAAGTTCATGTAATTCCATTTTATTGGAGAAACCTTTTAAGAATTGTAACAAATTAATCTTAAGGTCAAGACATGTCCACGAGGTTTAGTGACCCACCGGCCACTTGAAGAAAGTAAGACAAATGACATTTGATAATTAAATGAGGGGAGAAATGATCTTGGCAATATCCAGTGTCATTGATAACCATAGATCTATAAACATCATAGTATTATTAAACTATATATATCACTGTTTTTCTCGCTTACTTCTTCGGCAAAATCAGCTGATGTCCTACTAGGCTACTACCATCAAACTCGTATCCTTGTAAGGTAAAGTGTGATCTTCAGAAATGCGGCGGTCATTATTGCACCAAAATTTGGCACCAAATATAATGACAATAATAATGACGATGATTTCACCACCATGCATGTATAGGGTTTTAGTAACAAATATGCCTCTTTCTCAAAGGTAATATATCAGGGGTCATTACTAAAAATAAATGAAGTTTGATTGCTCCAAGCAGCTACGATAGAAGACAGAAAGGAAAGTTGTAATTTATCTAGTTGAAAAAAGGGTGAAGCTCAGAGAATTTCTTGTTTGTGACTTTAGCGTGTAGTCGGAAACTTCTATTGGATTATAGGGCGTAAAGTTGTCTGCCTTTCGGTAAAATTACTTTCTCAATCAGTTCTCACCCCAAAGGTTCTTGAAATGACTAGTAGAGAGACTGTTAGTTTTCGTAATGTATGAATCAAGCGCTATATAAAGATGGCGTGAAACAATATGGTCCATAGATCTAAGCTACCAAGTTTATGAAAGCTGTAAAAACAATCAGGTCTGTTGAGTGACATAATTTATATATTGAATCTGAACATCATAATATTGTTGGACCTTTTCCCCAAGAAACCAACATGATTCACAGACATCAATCAGAGAAATTTCTTAGGCCTTGTAAAAAAAAAAAATTGTGCATTGAAGATGTACACGAGAGGCCAAGTTGTAACGCTACATATATCATATATGATTTACGGTTTATCAAAATTTGGAAGACTTGTCTCTGGAAACGGAGAAGGGGACAAGAGCCACAAGAGACAAGTCAGGGGAAAAGAAAGAATTAGACTTGTAGTGACTTCTCTTGGACTCATATGAGGTAATGTTTACAAGGATTAGATAAGTAACAAGGAGTATGACAAAAATGCAAATGATTAGTTGCATGATGTGAACAGGTTGGAATATCTGACATGTCTTCCAGATGGCAGAAGCAGAAGGGTGACACGTAGGAAAGGGCGGCGCACCAAACAGACCAACACAAGAAGTGGAACATACTGTATGCTACTATGCTTGTTTCAGGGTGTGGCCGGGGAAAAGGAGAAGTTGCTATTGGTTGGGCTTAAAAAGATGTTTAAACCAAAAATATATTCCTATGATAATTCTTTTTTAAGGTTTATGGTTAAGATAACATTGGATAGTGATGGGAGGGAGTGCATATAAGGAGAAGCGATGGGAAGTCTTGACACATAAAATTACGGTGCCGTGAAAAGTTTGGTGTCACGCCGTCCAAAATAAACCCTCTTTGATCCAATCTGCCAACCCCATGCGCACAATTGATTAACCTCTCATCTTCACCTCACTGCCCTTCTTTGTTAACTCATCATATTAGACCATTGGTATATAAACATATTGCCCTCTCCTCCTAGCTAGCTACCTCTTCACAACATTATACAAACCAATTTGGCTGATCAGTCTCTCAATATCTCTCGTTTTCTGTTGGAACATTTCTGCTCTTAATCTCATTAGACCTGACAAGCAGGACGAGAGTCTTCCCAGACAAGGTCTAATATTTCGGTTAGTTTCAAAACTTTTCTCAGTGTATTTTTGCAATACGATTAAACTCGTTCTTTCCCTTTTACGTTTCCTTACATTGGAGGAGTGGTTATAGTACAGTTTTCACATATGTGCACAAGGAGAATAGTTCTCTTAGGTAGCAATATATAGACATGCATGGTATAAGCCGCCGTAGCTACTCTTCTTGAGAAATGAAATTTTCGGTTAATTGTCCTTAATCGATGATGTTCCTCATGGAAATAAGGAAGTCTGGAGAAGTTGGCTACATGTATACATACTTACAATGGAGTAAGAAACGGGGGTCCGATGCAGTGGTTCCCTTTCCTACGCACTATCTAACCACGAAATCCTGAATTCAATTTTTACATGGAAAAAGAAATTTACACATGAGAGGGGTACTTTAATTGAAATGGCCGTATTTAGGGACGAAGTTGAGGAACTCGGAAGGATCTAGATTCATGCTATATATTGTCGACCCAACATATATTTAATGACACCCCCTGCAGTCGATCAATAAGATCCTTATAAACTACTACCTACTATGTATAGTTAGGGTGTTCAGTGCTGGCGATACATAGATACATGTATGGTATATAGATTATGACATATTTCGTAGTAGTTTTAGGTAGTAACTCATGATAGTAGTTTTTTTAAGTTCATTGCAGGATCAAACAATCCGCATATGCCGATTATATTATGATACAGTGGTTCCTGCAATAATGTTAAAGCCAGATATAAGACGACATTACTCGATAAACTTCAAGCTTCACAGGAAATAGCATGTTTTGTGTATCTATATGACCACCGAGTCAACCTCAACTTGATCTTGTATTGTTAGTTTGGTGCACAACATGAGTCAAAATAGATTATAGTGTTCATGAGTTGACATTGACCTAATTAAGAGTTGAAGTTCGAAACAGGAGGTCCCTGGTGGTTGGTAAGTGTGGATGTATTAATGGTGAATGGTCGCCAGCCATACCACTATCTTGTGAGGCAAAGGCGCAAAGCTAACGGTAGATAAAAGCGTATATGCATGTAGTGCACTCTACTCAATAGACAACCAAAACGTGCGTGCTCTAGTGCCCTGCCAAAGTCAATCTTTTCGGCCTTTTTTCTTTCTAATATATGTGCTCAATTCCCTCGAAGATTATATCCCATGATATGATGCTAATAGTTTTCCTTTTCTCTTGACATTTGTTACATATATCTAGCTTATTGTTTGCTGAGTCAAAACTTTTGTTGATTGGGTGACAACTTAGGTATAGGAACACTGTGATGGTCCCACAAAGACTATTTTGCATAATTTCTACCTTTGTTGGTTGTAAAAATTATCGAATTCTTGCTCAAGATTATAGAATAATTGTGGTGAATTATGAAAGAGCTAATTATCATTTGAAGTCAATTTAGTAACAATGATTCTTTTCGGCCAGCCCTGATACTAAAGAAATGTTGTATGTATGCATAGTTACTTACTTATTATTATCATTGGCTAGAAAAATTCAAGTTTACATTTCTTCTCTGATTGAAGTTCGTTAACTTACATGTCAATTATTGTGGATTGATTTTCAGAAAATAAATAGCCAATGGATCAAATTGGATCATATGTTCCGCCGGGATTCAGATTCCATCCAACAGAAGAAGAACTTGTGGGTTACTACCTCCAAAGGAAGATCAATTCCCTAAAATTTGACATAGATGTCATTATTGACGTTGACCTTTACAGGATAGAACCATGGGACATTCAGGGTATGCACCATGATACATCGCCCTCCCCTTTTATTTGTTACTTTTCCATTTGTATTAGCGATGCCATAGAAATATTTATCATATTTTTCTAAAGGTTTGGAATTTGTATGTGCAGATAAATGCAAGTTAGGATATGCTGAGCAGAACGAGTGGTACTTCTTCAGCCACAAAGACAGGAAGTACCCTACTGGAACTAGGACTAACAGAGCCACTGCTGCAGGATTTTGGAAGGCAACAGGAAGAGACAAAGCTGTGCTTTCCAAGAACAGAATAATAGGGATGAGAAAGACCCTTGTGTTTTACAAAGGTCGTGCCCCTAATGGCAGGAAAAGTGATTGGATCATGCATGAATATCGTCTACAAACCTCTGAACATGCTCCTCCCCATGTAAGTTTTCATTAGCTCATGGGCTTTGCATGTTTAAGTTGAGTTAGTTATTAAATCATGTGTCAAAAGGCTAACAAAGAAAGAAAATGATGTTACAGGAAGAGGGATGGGTGGTATGTAGAGCATTCAAGAAACCAAGTCCAAGTCACAAACAAAGATTTGAAGTTTGGAACTATCATAACAACTATCATTACATGAGAAATAATAACAACTATAATGTTGGCTCTCCATCGGTTCCAGACATACCAAGTCCTACTGACCTAACTGAATCTTCAAATCAAGGGAATGCAAATAGTTTTCACCCTCAGCAAGTTGGGCAGTCTTATGATACTTTTGAGCAAGAATTCACATCCAACAATGCCAATTTGATCAACAATCAGTTGATTGAGTTACCTCGACTAGAGAGTCCTACTCTTTCAACGAGCTTTGCAACAAAGGAAGCATATGATCAACATATCGGCCTAGCGAACAATGGTGACCATGATCATGAGATAAGTTGTGAAAACAAGTGGGATATTTTGGATAGCTTATTGGGTTCACAATTACCTGAAACAACCTCATATTCCAATCCACCAAGCTTGATGTTAGTGCCTCATGATTATGAACTAGAGGCTCAAAATCAACTAAGCAGCTTTCTAGGATGTTTTCCTGACTTGTAGCGAAAGCATACTATATGCAAGTGGAAGCTCATCCAAAAGCACAAAAAGAAAGGAAGAAACCGATGACATAATATAAAATTGACATTTCAAATTTCTAGGCTCCAAACTCTTATCAAACATGTTTAACTGAATTTGACATGTTAAGCATATAGAAGATAATATATATTGTGTGTTCTGACAAGTTAATAGGAAAGGCTTCTCTCAATGTGGAAGTCTTCATTTACGACCAATGTGGATGTAATTAATTTTAGTTGGTCTTTTATTTCTTTCTCATTTGTTAAGCTAATTTGAATAATTCCTTTATTAATTTCTTGTTTTAATCATTTTTCTCATGTCAAAATATTTTGCTTTGTTAAGACAATGCGTTAATTCTTGGCCAACCAGCCCACCAACAAGCTTAATGGATTGTATGTTGTTTTTTAACAAAAATAAAGACTTTAAAGAAGAGTACATATAGCTACAATCATGAAATCGTCCTAAAAATTGGAAAGCAACACTTGTCAAATCAATGACAACTCGTTTGGTTTGTGGGAATTGAGGATCCCGACTCTCACTCACAATTGTTCAAACACTCTTCTTTTGTTTTAGTGGGAGTGAGAGCTGGAAGGGGATTATTGAAAACGAGAGATGAAAGTCTCAACTCCCGATGATCTATTATTTGGGAATTGTTGTAATTGGAGTTAAAAATTCATCTATCAATCTCAAAAGAAGCGTGCTGATATTAGAGGGTTAGAAAATAATACAAAAAGACTTATACGTCCAATTATTAGAGAAATTTACACTTTATACCTTATATAATAATTCACATAAATGTCCTTATATGTCACTTTACAATAAATAACTACCAACTACCATTATCAGCTAATTTTTTACCAAATATTTATAGACAACCCACTAAAATTATTTGGTCAAGCCTGTTATTTCTAACTCGCTATCCACTACCCGCTAATACAACCCGCTACCCGTTATATGCCAAACAATACCTTTGTCGTTAAATTTGGGCTTGCAATAATTCAAAGTTGATTTAACTTACAAAGAAGACGTTTACTTTTATGATATAAGTAGATTGTCTTTTCAATGTTAACTCTATTGTATTTGGGGCCTACTAAACACAGCATAATTTTGGTTAAACGCAACAGGATGTATTTTTAGTAGTATTGCTAATTTGCCATTAGAGCAAAAGCATATTCGAACATATATATATGTAGACTTTGAGCTACTACCTTTTTCCCACTCAACCAAAAAAAACAATCCAAGAAAATTCCTCATTTAAAGATCCCAAAATCAACCATCATTTGATCCATCAAAAACCCAATGGATTTGTAAACAAGGAGAAATAATACGGTAGCGCTGCGAGGATGGCGGCGCCGAGGATAGTGGTGGTGGGGGCAGACGAGGAGAGCGCCAAGATGGGTGCCGAGGATTCGCCGTCGAGCAAGAAACCCAGATTGGAAGGGAGGTTCCCCTTAACGAGGTCTGAGCTGGCGGTTGTTGCGGCGGTGATGTCGGTGTTTGTGGTGGGGCTGTTCTTTATCTTCTGGAGAATGCCCGCTGCTCAGTATGAGAGTATTAAGTTGCCCAGGACTATTTCTGATCTTCGCATTTTAAAGTATGATGCTTTCTTTTAATTTGATGACTTTTGTTTTTTTGAGAAATTTATTTATTTGTTATGTTTTTTGGTACATTGGAGCAACTAATACTGCGGGGGAGGGGTATGAGGATTCGAACCTGGGACAACTCCCGTACACGTTGAATAACTAGTTATTTATTAATTTAAGATGGGTTTGGTTTGTTTTGGGGGGGTTTGTGTTGTAGTAGTTTTTTCTTGGGTATGAAATGTGCGCGCAAAGTTGCTGATAAGAATTAAACCCCCAACCTCATGATTGGGATGAGTGAGCTCTAACCACCCCCAGACATGTTGAACACCCAAACACTAGGATCTTTATTTGTTAATTTTTGTTTTTTTTGGGGGGGTTTATGGTGTAGTAGTTTTTTTTAGTATGAAATGTGCGCGATAAGAATCGAACCCACATCCTCATAATTGGGATGGGATAAGAGAGCTCTAACCAATTGAGCTAGTTCTTTTCTTTATGTTGTAGTAGTTTGGAAAGGGTAGATGGTGATGTTTGTGTTTCTTGTAGTGTTTGATCAAAGTTTGGTTCTTTTTGCTACTTATATATTTTAGTTATGATGGGTATAGTTTAGGTTTTGGGGTATATGTTGGAGTGGTTTTGAAAAGGGTATTTGCTGATTTTTGCGCTTTGTGTAGTGTTTGATTTTGATATCTACTTTCTTTTTGCATTTACAATGAGTTGCGAAAGGTAGAAAAATAGTAGAAAATGGTAGTAAAGAATACAAAATTATAGCAAAAATAATAGAATTGCAACCCTATTTTGAATCGCTATCCCGATTTTGAATCTTGGATCCGCCTCCAGGCCCAAATGTAGGCAAAGACTAAAAGTGTGAGATCGACGGTACTCGCTCGTGATAGCCTTTATAGGATATGGTTGGAATGTGGTCTTAAACTATTGATTAAGAGGTGTTAGATGTTAAGATTATGGGATGGTGATTGGTGATTGTGAAGGAGGTAGTGAGTGGTGATAAAGGTAGAAAAGGGAGGAATTTAATATATCACTCTCTAATATTAATAGTTACCCACTCGAGAGTAGGATAATGGAGTGATAGCAACTAAGGTAAAGCTGGTAGGTGGATAAAGCTGACGGAGGAAGACATGAATGGCAAATTCTGGGGACAAACATATTGTTGTCAATGGGGATGCATAGCCTCCACCATCCTATTCGACATTTCATGGCAAAGTTACAATCAGAACTCATAATTTGCACCAAACAGCCTTTCGTGTTTTCCATTGTTCCAAGAATGCCCGTATGTGTAATGTGTTACTCTCATTTTTCGTGTTTGTTTGGTGATGATGAAAAGAATTCCCTACTTCTATTGGAGCTGTAGGCTGGGTACTGCATCCAAACTGAATGATTTAATGTGTATACTTTACATTAGTTGATGGAATTCTTGGAAGAGTGGACATGTAGCCTATTTTAATTTCGTGGAAAGGTCAGTGGTCAGAAATTTTAATTTAGATAGTTTAAAGTCTGTCATGGAGCTTCCTGATCGAAGGCATGATACAACTATTATGGGGCCATCTATTTTCTGAAGCTGCTTTCTTCTCAAGGAGTCAAGGCCCTTCTGTCCCTTTGAGTTAGTTACTAGCTGTACCAGTTTAACCTATTTTCGGTTTTTGCATTTCCAGGCATTCACTTTCCTCTCCGCTGATCAATTTTAATTTATCTTTTGTTTGAATTATTTTATTGGATTAGATTGTTCGTGTCCCCTGTTTAGGACAGGGATCAACAGATTTTATTTGATAGTTGAAATATTCTACTTTGTGCATTTACTATGCCAGTGATTGATTTATAATAAATAAAGGTTTCGCCTTTGTATTATTACAATTGCATAAATATACTTTTCCTAAATCAAAAACTTAATTAGGCCGAACCTTGATATACCATCCTGTCAATGCCCAAAGAAGAGAAAAAGGTTGAGTCATAATTTGGACTTCTTTAAGTTAGAAATCGAGTGAAACTATGGAATGTCCATCTTAAAAGAAGTTTTGTGTGGTCTTTTGGGTAGCCTAGATGTTCAAGTACCTGTATGTAGCTGAAAGTAAGTTGCTACTGGAGAGTAGAGACCCCTCAACCCCTCCCCCCAAAAAAAAAGACAAAAAATTTAGGGCAAATGTAGGCGAGGTAGTAGAACTAGCTATACTGACTTCGGATAGCTATATTGGAAATGCTTAGAACAGGGGTATTAAACTATTAATAAGTGGGTGATGGCAGTGGTGTATAAGGGGCGAACTTCATATATCACTATCAAAGTTACCCATCCCTGCCTATGGTAAAGGAACAATAGCTCGCACACCTCCCTTTTCCACCACCGTCTCTGTCCCCATCTTACCATCCTTTTTTAGTACCTAAAACCCCTCATGGGCATATGCTTGAACTGAAGGTTATGAATTAAGGAGGTGATAACTATGAAGGGAAGGTTGAATAAGTGGAGGTAAAGGTGGTATAGAAACAAGGCGTGAGGGAAGACAACTTGCTCCTAAACTGAGGATAATATCATAATAGTCCCCCCCCCCCCTCGCACGGGTTAATAACTTACCCACGAATGAGGCAAGAGTCGCCGCAACTCTCCCTCCTCAATCAACAATTACCTTCTGATTATATCTCTATTAACCTCTAGCGAATTAATCGCCTTAATCCCCCCCCCCCTCTCCCCTCCCTACTCTTTTCAGTTGTGCCTTAACTTTGTTAAAATAACTCTCATTCTCACTTAGTTGTTGATTTAAAGCATTTTTTTGCTTTCACTGGGAGCTGTAGACTAGGGAATGGATGTGAAATGAACTTCGAATGTGTCTGCTTTGCATACATTGAATCATATTCTGGGAAGATCCACATTGCAGTTATGTGATTGAATTCGGGAGTATCCCCCCCCCCCCCCCCACCCCCCAGTAAGGAATCATGGTCTATCTGTCCCTTGTAGCAATGTAGCCTGTTACCGCCTGCAGTCTGCACCAGTTTAGCCATTTATTTCATTGGCCAGGGTTGATTTTCTGTCGTTTACGGGTTTAAGGAGGATATCCCCCTGTGCCTGTCCGAATCTTGCCGCCATTTAGTCTGCATATACCTTAAGCTGCATCAGCTTGTAGAGTATCTACTTTCCATCTGGAAAAATGATCCTGATTACTGCCTTAAATCTAATGCAAGTTGGAGAAGTGCAATCCATGAGATGATATTGTGTTTATTAGATTGTGTAAAAATATATTTATGTAGACATTTTTTTTATCTCTTGTAGTAATTGTGCATTCTAACCTTGCTTGTTGTGTTGTTTGTATTTGCTTCAGAGAAAATCTTGCGACATATGCAAATGACCATCCAGCTCAGTTCATTATTGGTTACTGTTCAACGTATATCTTCATGCAAACATTCATGATTCCAGGAACCATATTCATGTCCTTGCTGGCTGGGGCTCTGTTTGGTGTTTTCAGAGGCCTACTCTTGGTTGTGTTTAATGCTACTGCTGGAGCATCATCCTGCTATTTCCTATCTAAGTTGATCGGCAGGCCCATTGTTAACTGGTTGTGGCCTGAAAAGTTAAGGTTCTTCCAAGGAGAGGTATGTCTTTGGAAGATTATTTTAGTTTCACTGCTGTGTAATGAGTCTTGTCTTCCTTGATTTTGTATTTTTTTACTACAATTAAGAGTCGTTAATTTCCTTTGCAGATAGCAAAGCGTAAGGAGAAGTTGTTAAATTACATGCTTTTCCTGAGGGTCACTCCAACTTTGCCCAATCTTTTTATCAACTTGGCATCCCCTATAGTGGATATACCTTTTCATATCTTCTTTCTAGCAACAGTAGTTGGTCTTATTCCAGCCTCATTTATCACTGTGAGGGTAAGTGCTCTACATTTTTCATTCACATAACAGATGCAGTTTCACATTCATAAACACAAATCACTGTCGTCCTTTAGTGATCTTAGTGTGAGATGATGTCTCGTATCTGTATCATCTCTTAGCCTTATGAGAGGTGTGCGGGTGGAGGAGCAGGGGGCTAGTGGGCAAACGTCTGCAAGCTTGATATATTTTATACCATAATCAAACATTTATGCATTTATTGAGCCTGGGATTTATGGATGAACTGTCCTATAGCTCCATTTGTGATTTTTTCATTGTGTGCATAGTTGTGGTTGATGTTCCTTTTTTGGCCTTTTGATAGTCTGATAAAGAAAATGCAACAATGAACGGTTCTCCTACCTGGAATTTGTCTCTTTCCTTGTTAAATAATTCCAAATTAGAGACATAAAGGTTTGATTCTAGGCAATTGTAAATTGCACCATGTTATAGTTAAGAGATCTACTGTTTATTCCCGTTTTGTCTAGTAGATATATGAGAATGCAATCATCGAAGGGAACTGTATCCTTTTTATGTTTGTGTTTTGTTATCCATGGTGGATTGAGTTTACTGGTTTAAATAATTGTTGAGACTGCTGAGTAGAAAATATGAGTATGAGATCATTATTTTCTACTTGTTTATCATGCTCTTCCATCAACTAATTCAAGTAGAAAAGAGAAGTTCCAAGCTTCATGCACTCACTTCTTCAGCCCTATTTGTCACCATGAGCATTTTGAGGATGTAAAGGTGAAAATCTTTGGATGTTTCTTTGACAAGATTGTACCCAGATGTGGTTCATGAGTATATCTGATGTATTTTGTGGCTGATTTGAAAGGCTTCACCTGACTGTGTTCCCTACTTGCCTATTGCTAAGTGATGTCTCGTGCTGGCTACATGCTATTGAAGATTAGATATTTGCTTTATGTCTCAACTCTGAGATATGGAATTTGGTTGGCAATTGAGCGAGTATTGGAGCTATGTCTTGAATATTCTTGGAATCCAACAAGATATCGTTTCATAATTAAGGAACAAATAAAGGAGTTGACATTGTATTTCCATAATACTATATCCAATGGTTTTCTTGATGAGTTAAGGTCTAGGTTTGGAGCCTGGGGGAATCGGCAAAATGGCAAGTATTTTGTTGGTTGATGTAAGTGGGCAGAGTGAGGTGGCTTCTAGGTTCATCTTTTAAGCATATGTTCAAATTACTTAATTGTATGAATTGTTCTGGTTCTTCAATTTGCTCTGGAGTCTTTCATAGTTTCCATCCACTAGTCATCTTGGGAGTTCTTACTCTTGTTATTTCTGATCAGGCTGGCCTTGCTCTCGGAGAGCTGAAGTCTGTCAAAGATCTATATGATTTTAAAACACTCGCAGTGCTTTTCCTCATTGGTTCTGCCATCATACTTCCTACTGTGCTGAAGAGAAAGCGAACCTATGAATGACTGATACTATGAATGACTAATAGATGTTCAGGGATGCCTCATGGCTCAAACAGGAGTTGACGGTGGCACAATTGGACATCTAATACGAAATTTTCTGCCTGACAAGAGCTCCATCATGGACGGTTCAACTTTGTTGTTACTGACCATATCTGGTGTGTGGTGACATCATGTATACAACTCCGAATTTCTCACTACCATATACAAAGCGGAAGCTGCGGCCTATATTGACAAATTTGGTGGTCTTTGAATTGGAAATGTTTCTGTCTATTCTACTCGTCAACTGAGAAATTGAGCATGTGAATTGTACGAATTACTGATTGTAGCATTACATTACTTATATAGCAATATAGATGAAAACATAGCTATTCCATGTATCTTCAGAATTCAGCCATCATTGTTTGATAGTGGTCTTGTCAATGATTTGTTTTTGAATGTAGAAAATGGCATAAACTATGGAGGTCAATGGCATTTGCCTAAGAGTTATTGTTATCAGAAAGTAGTGGAGACATCGCATTTTTATAATTCATAGCAGTCTGTCTCAAATTCACTGGTTTCTTTACATTTGCAACTCCAGGTTAAAAGCTTGCAGTCAGCTTGGGCAAAAGCTACAATTAAGAATTATGGTAGTAGAACTCAGATGTGGAGGTCACTCTAAATTTGTTCTCATAGTTGTGTAGCTGCTTCTTTAGTGTCAAGATATGCACCAAGCTCCGTAGATATACAACAAATACTGGTCAAGTCAAGGTAAATGTCCAGACAATCACCCGTTCATCCATCAACTATAATAAATATAACAATTGTCAGTACATAATTCCCACTTGTTTGTATCAAGCTACCTCTTCTTCTGCGTGAACAGCAGCATTTGTGACCACAAGCTTCCCTATGTAGGTGTTTTTAGTTCCCACTTCCTACTAACAAAACTTTGTTCAGAACAATCTGCAAGAACATAAACATTAAGCTTTACATAAATTTTCTCATAGATAGTGTTATGAGCAGACCACAAGTAAAGAGGCCTAGGAGGAAGAATTCACATGGTGAACAATTTCGATTACAAGGGCTAGGATATAACCAAACCAAAATAGATAATAAATAGAGTACGCTTATTACACGCGGAAGTGAGAGGACCCATAAGCAACTCAAGGAGCTAGAAAGAGAATCAGACAAAAATTGGCCCGACGAATCCTAAACACATAAAAGGAAGAAAACAAGAAAATTAGCAAAAATTAGTTTAGGCATATTGCAAACTGTCAGTTTTGTCAATCATTTAAATGCTCGAATCGAGCGATAAACATACCGTAAATCTATCAAAACGAAGGAATGACATTGCCATATGCTCCACTTATGCTCCAATAGTCCATATGAGCATGTTTGGTCACTTTCGGGACTTTTTCCAGAAAATAAAAAATTGACACAAGAAACCTCGTTTCCGCTTCAAGATAAAATCGGACGAAAATTGCCAGGAGGTATCCTAAACACATATAAGGGAGATTGTAAAAAGAAAATTGTCAAAAAAAAGTAGCTTTGGTATAGCCCAAACTGTTGGTTTTGTCCATTATGCACATGCCCGAATCGACCGCTAAACACAGCGTAAACTATCAAGAAGGAGGAATGCCATTGTCATATGCTCCACATATGCTCCAATACTCCCTATGAGCATGCTTGGTAAATTTCGGGACATTACCTTGAAAATTAAAAATCGACTCAAAAAGCCGGTTTTTGTGCACTATAACTAAAACCTCCTTTCGGCCCCAAAATAGAATCGGACCACAATTGACAAGAGGCATATCATACACATATAATAGAGAATCCAGCAAAAAAATTGCCTAAAAGTAGCTTTGGTGTACCCCGAACCGTCGATTTTGTCCATTATGCACATGTTCGAATCGAGCGCTAAACACATAGTGACTATCAAGACGATGAAATGACATTGCCATATGCTCTACTTATGCTCCAATAGTCCCTATGAACATGACAGATAATTTCGGGACATTTCCCGGAAAATTAAAAATCAACCTAAAAAGCCGGTTTTTGTGGACTATAGTCCACAAAAATCCACGAAAAACCGGCTTTTTGGGTCGATTTTTGGTTTTCCGGAAAAATTTCCGAAAGTGACCTAGCATGCACCTAGGGTATATTGGAGAATAATTGGAGCATATGAAAAAGCCATTCCTTCGGCTTGATAGATTAATGGTGTGTTTATCGCTCGATTTGAGCATGTGAGTAATGGACGAAACCGATGGTTTGCGCAATGCCTAGGCTACTTTTAGGCAATTTTCTTATTCCATTATTCATTATATGTGTCTAGGATGCCTCCCGCCAATTTCCGTCCGATTCCATTTCGTGGCCGAAACGAGGTTTTTTTCGTGCATAATAGTCCACAAAAACCGGCTTTTTGGGTCGATTTTTCGTTTTCCGGAAAAATTCCCGAAAGTGACCTAGCATGCACCTAGGGTATATTAGAGCATAATTGGAGCATATGGCAATGCAATTTCATCGTCTTAATAGATTTACGGTGTGTTTATCGCTCGATTCGAGAATGTGATCAGCAATGGACAAAACCGATGGTTTGGGCAATGCCTAGGCTTCTTTTTCCCAATTTTCTTGTTCACTTCTTTATTAAATGAGTCTAGGATGCCTCCCG
>CAAKMY010082429.1:0-37819 GCA_901111285.1 Corrigiola litoralis | reverse complement strand
AATTTATAATTTAAATATTTTTATATTTTAAGATATTTACGGTCAAAGTATGGTATTGGCAAGTGTGAAAAGTCAAATGTAAAGAATTGGTTGGAATGAAGGGAGTAACATATATATATAGTAGAGATTGACTTGACCCGAAAGCGATTTGATTTAATTTAAAAGTGACCTTAAATAATGAATAAGCAAATATGAACTGAACTTTACTCGATCCGAATTGATTATCTTGGACCCGATCCAAGATAATCGAAATGAAACCGACTCATCCCCGCCCGAATCCCACTTCTAGGTGTACCAGTAACCATTGTACCATGCACCAGGCTGTTTGACAATTTTAATTTTTTTTTCGCCCTAGTCCTTTAATTTCGTTTCTAGTAGATTGATCTATATGAAGTAACAAACATGACCAGCCATCATGCCATGACACCAGTAATTTTCTTCTGAATTAATCTCGTCAAACTGCTATCCCATTTATGCATATATATGGAGAAGTAACATTTTGGAACAACGATTTACGTGAAGTCTAGGCTACATTGTGTTGGAGATTCTCATGATTGTCCTTTGATATAGAAAGACTAACTCAGAGAGACATTCTCACCGCCGCAGCTACAAGATGGGAAAACCATACCCTATTATTACCATATAGCATTCCTAGATGCTTTGTAATGTGAATGATATTGCTTGCACGTGCTAGCCTGTGTAAAATATTACATGCATACAAAAACAAAAACTGAAGGCTGCCACTGCTGCTGCTTACTTATCCACAGATCTCTAGAAGTGGGGAAAAAGGAGTGAAGAAGAAGAGGGTAGAATCATATGAAATTGCTCTTTCTATCTCCTTTCCGACTACACAACAATCCATGCATGAATATTTCTAATGCCTTGAGTTAGGACTGACTGACCCATATGCTTTGTCTTTCTTAAAAGTGAAAGGAAGAAATGTTCTTCTCTAAAGCATATTTTGTTTTTGTCTTTGAAACTCGCATCACCAGAGTATCTTTTCCTTCTTCCTTCCAAAATTATATTTAGAAAAGGTGCACCAAAGTATAAAGAACGTGAGAAAAATATGATATTAGTCTGTTTCTTTCTTCTGACCTTCTCTTTGATTTTCTCAACTTAGGCATCTCTATGCTCACTTTCAGAGGGGGGCAAAAGACTAAAGATATCTTTGAATATACTAGCTGCTAAATTATGTGGGCCTCACTAATCCACACTTGTTCAAAAGACTGTTTTTGCTTATTAAAAACTTAATCTTATAGATTGAGAGTATTATTTGGACATTGATTATGATATATACTACAGTTTGAAGGTCAGGCAGGCTAACCAGATCCTTTGCATGTGAATTTTCATGATTTCTCTGGCATTAAGCTTTCTTAAATGTGTGTATACAGCTACTTTGATCCTTCATAGTTTAATCCTTTTGAACTGGGGCTAGCTCCCTAAGTTGTATATGAATTCTTATTCTTGTACAACCATATACTCCAAAACTCTTCTAGATGTAATGGACTATTAGATTTTTCTTAAAAACTTACAAACAATATTTTCTTGGAGCTCCCGAAAGAAGTGAAAGACCAGCATATGCAACATACGGGCCGGGTATTATGCATTCAATATGTTCGTAATCTACCAATCTGAAATGTGGCAGGCCATGGCCAATACATAAATACGCAATGTTTTGGGTGGTTCATGCACATTTATTTGTATATAAGCTTCGTAACTCAGTCATGTTAAGAACTAAATAGAATTGGTCCGAAGCCTCTGGTGTTTGTGTTTATGATTTCCAATTTTCCATATATGTTTTCCTATCATACTTTACAGAATCATAAATTCATAAGCACATATGATAACCTTTCAAGTATATGTGTGGCCAACGCAAGTACATGCATCAATTTGAATCCTAAAAAGTCCAAGAAACAAAAGTTTTGGTGTATATGATTCATGAGGTCAAGTAATGCAAGACTACAAGTTTTCAGTTAGTTATCTTGTATGAAACGTTTGGAAGGGATTTATGGCTAGTTAGCTACACTGTTGATTGCCTATATAAGTAACATTCGACTGATTGGTTTCTGCTTCGTGTGGTGCGTACAAGTTCAAGATATATAGTAGTGACAATGCCTAAGCAATAATTGTGGAGAAAATGCTATGCACGTAAAGCAACAAACAGAAGAGGGAAAAACTCTCTGGAGTCAGGTCCATGTCCGTGTCCGAATCCATGCACATTTCGGAACTCTTTCTCACTGCCCCACTCTTCTCTGGTATGTGTGTGTGTGTCTTTGTCTGTGGTATATGGAAGTAGCGCAGTTTGTCACATGGAGAGAGATTGGTCATGTGATGCAATGCATAGTTTATCACTGCATTCTCTGAGCCAATAAAGAATCAGTCAAATCTAGAATAGAATCTTCCTTATTTTTTTGGTTCAATATTTGCAATCAAGCATACAAGAAAACACAAAATCTCAACGGGAAATTAGAATTTGAATGGAATTGTATTGCATGCATATCGTACAAGACATGAGATTCGTCATCTAGTACTTCCTGTGTGCCTGTGTGGCATCTGAGTTTGTGATTTTTAATTGAGCAATGAGATTGTGGATTTGTGTCTTACTCTATAGCAGATCTACTTCAGCTGCTCTACAATGTGATGCTCAAAATATCTGTAACAAATTACTAAGAAACATGCATGGTCTTTAGTCTTTACTCTATAGCAGATCTACTTCAGCTGCTCTGCATGAATGTGATGCTCAAAATGTCCGTAAGAGATTACTAAGCAACATGCATGGCTAGTTGAACCTAATTAAGTGGTAACTTCTACTAATCACCACGGTGTAGTTAATGTAGTCTGATCTTAATTAAAAGTTAAAAATGTCTTATATACCACTTAGAGATAAGGTTGCGTATATCTTAAACTTTGGAACTTTGAATTCATTTGATTGCCATAAGATTGTTGAAGTTATGATGTATTATCATTCGTCCCGCGTTTGAATGCATTTCTCAAAAATGATTAGCCCAACAAAGTAATAAAGATCACTTGCTAACAGAGTAACTGTAAGATCGATCAGTACGTGGTTCTAAAATATAGAGCTAATGGGATATCACTTGAAGGACATTGTGTCTAAACAATGTAGATCACAGCCTTTCCGGTAACCAGTACTTCGTAAGCAGTAACCTTCCAGCTTAGCTAGATTGACTAAGCAACAATGAAACTTCTGTTTATTTGTTTCGAGTATTCACTTTCTTTTTCCTTAAAACATCATTGGAGAAAGCATTTCCAGTCCTATTTTCACGCATAAGGAAATCATTACTCCGTATCATCTATGATTGACATTCTTCACTAATTGTAAAACAACACATTAGAACTTGTAGAACTGTATATAACCATTCTTTCGTCCAATTATATATAAAGAGAATGTGTTTGGTCATTCAGGGAATAGATCAAAAGGGTGAAGGCTGTAAATTTGATCGGTACAGTCGATTGTTATATCTTAAGAACAACATCTTGGTCCTTTCTAATTAGCATGAGCTTCAAGCGTGTTTACCCCTATTATACATGCTCTTGGTGTTAACTAATTCTTGTAATATTTCATCAAGTACTGATCTATGCATGGTTTGTTACAATGTTACTGTCTCTAATTTAGTGTTGTGGGCCCCATTTTGAGAGAATCTATATGGGTTTGTGTCTAGCTACTCTTACTGTCTTACACAAGAACTGTTAACTTAACTTACTCCCCACATAGGGAAGCAGCTGTTAGGAGTCCCACGCTCCACTAGACTTGTGGCCGAAAGAGAGAACTTGGAAAGTGAATTTTCTAGGCAAAGGGATGAGAGAAAGAACATGTTCCAACCTTTCTCTTCCTCTTTGTAGCGTCACGGGTGTACCTTGAACTACGTAAAAACAATGAACCAAAGCTTATAAATCTACTGCAGCTCATATGGTAGGAATATATAGGAATGTTCCTTAGAACTTGGCATATAAAATTGGGTAAACTTATAAAAAAGTAGACGACTGAACATAGTCCCTCTCATGCAATTTTTCTTTTACTACTCATTTGCTTTCATTTCAAATAAGAATGGAAAAGATGGGATAATATATAAGAATCTACCCCGATATTTATGCTGCTTGTGCTAGGGTATGCTTAAGCACATTCAAATTGTTCATTCTGTATTTCTGTTTATGGTCTAGTTTAAGAACTGTACGTGTGCAAGTGCTGCGGAAAGCTAACAAGATGGACGTGATCTACGGCCAATTGTTTGTTCTTGAAGTTTTAGTGGAAAAGAGAGAAAAGTATGAGGAAGACTGATTACAAAAAGGGGAGAGGGTAATATAATTTGACGACAAATATGCAAGTGCTCTGAAATTCGTTACTTCAATAGGATTTTACTATGCATTAGACATCTCTATCTTTTCTTGCACTATAGCTACATATCTTGGATAAGAATTTGGAATTTCTCTAGTTCGCTCTTGCTACTCCCTTAGTCCCTTAGGGATCAAGGATTGAAATCATAGTCTTTTCGATCACTCGCTAATTGTGGCTTTTCTTTGAGTATTCCATTCGTTTAATTAGTAAGCAAAAGAAATAGGACAATAATATGTGTCAAAATATTAGGCGCGCGCGAAAAAAATTGTGATACATTTTTTTTTTTACATTATTTATAAGATCTATATTTATAAATATTTGATATATTTTTATGTCTCATGTTTAGACACATAACAATAACAAGAAATAAATGAGTGACAAGTCTATAAGTTTGGCTATAGCTGGTATACGTACTACAACTTAAAATTATAGTTTAACTTTTGTGTCGAAATGTATTAGACTCTTTTTCTTTTTAGTACTAAGATGTATAATTAAGAGTATAAGACCACATGCTAATATTCTCGCGAACCCTAGTCATGAATTGTAATGTAATGTGATATTTTTTTTTGGGATATTCTACATGGTAAGCCTTTGTTTTACTTTTCCACGCGGTCACTATGACCCTTTTTGTTTTCTACATGGTCACCCCTAATTTAAGCCCGTTAAATCTTTGTAAGCCTTCTGTTACTTATCGACTTATATATACCGAGTCAATTACTAATTAGGATATTGAACTTTGCTAATAATTTCATACGAAGTATAAAGTAATGAAATTTTAAAAGTAGCAATTTTGTTACTAAAAGGGGCAATAGGACCCTCTTATCCCTTGTTAAACACAAAAGATAAAGCACAACCCAACACACACGCATTTGTTCTCCGATGGTGGTTTTGGGCTGGGTGAGGATGGACGATAGCTTTTGTCATGACATGGGGTAAAGGTTGGCCGGGTGAGGTGGTTATGGGCTGAGAATGGTAAAGGATGAATGATATACTTAACAGAAAGGCTTATAGAAATCTAACGAAGCTAAGTAAAACTAGGGGTTACCATGCTGTATAAAAAAAAGGACCATAGTGACCGTGTGGAAAAGTGAAAAACAAAGACTTACCATGTAGAATATCCCCTTTTTTTTTTTGTTCGAATTAGATAAAGAATGAGGAAATGATACCAACATGAAGGGATCTATACTCAGGTAATGGTGATTCCATGCATAGCTTTTATTTTAAAATTACTATATTACATGAGTTTGAAAATGAGAGCTCTTACTTGGTAATGCATGTTAATTAAAACCTCTAGCTCCCTCAACCTCTCCTCTCCCCCCTAATTTCACCATTATTTTTAGACTAAATGGTTTATTGCAACAGTTACTCCCAATCAAATAAGCCCTATGAGTTGCACAATCAAATATCTGCGATGTTAATATTGGGGTAGGTAGATGGATCAAACATCTGCGAGCTAGGTTAATATTGGGCTAGGTAGATGGAGTGATTAAGCATGCTTTTCTCATTGTTATTGTTCAATAAGTGTAATTGTAGGGGATTTTCAGTCATTACTTTAGGTGCGTATTAGATGTAACCCATAAAAATAATATGTACACCGTACTTGTGTATTTGATATTTTTTTTTTTTTTTTTTTTTTTGTACATAAGAGGGGCAGAGCCCTGTGTGTGTTTGACTTTGAGATTAGAGAAAAATCATTCACCTCTTTAACAAACTTAACAAACCCTCGCAAAACAAAAGCAAAAATAAAAAAAATCTTGATTACAACATTCAGTGAAGGACAATCAGTAGCTTAATAACTTGGATTGGATCTCATTATAGTCAAATTAAAAATACTCCAAAAACTTTTCTGACATGGTCATATGCTTCTTAGAGTTAGGAAGCCAGTGAGAGTGAGATAGAGGGTTTTGGAGGGGTGAGAGTGAGTGAGAAAAAAGACAGAGAATCACTGCTTTTATTTTAGTGATTTGGTCATATGTTTCTGCTTCTTAAAGTTAGAAAATTATGATGAGTGAGAGGATAGAGAACATGAGCGGGGTATGTAAATAGCACTGGCCAGTAGTACCACTGGTGTGTAGTAGTACAAGCTTAGCTACAAGAAGAGCATACCATCCCTCACTCCCACTTCCATCATATATATACACACCATCATCTTATATCTTTCTAAGCTAAACTGAGATGGCATTTTTGGTAGAGAGGAATGATCCTCTTCATCATCATCACAACATTCACCATCACCACCATCATCAACATAGTAGTCAAGAGCAGCAACAACAGGAAATGGTGTTTTCAGTGTCAGAATCTCAGAAGTCAGTCCCTGCTCCTTTCCTAACAAAGACATATCAGCTGGTAGATGACCCTCGCACAGACCACATTGTGTCCTGGGGTGAAGATGAGACTACTTTTGTGGTTTGGCGCCCTCCTGAGTTTGCTAGGGATCTTCTTCCTAATTACTTCAAGCACAACAACTTCTCCAGCTTTGTCAGGCAGCTCAACACCTATGTATGTATTGCTAATGTTACTACTTGTGTAAAATAAACTGATCAGTCCCTAAACAGACTTTTGCATTGCTCATAATATGTATAACACACAATGAAGGGATATACATCAGAGGTTTAGGTCTTATATATTACTAACAATAATTAACCAACACAAACATGCACATGCACATGTATGCACCTGGGGCATAAGCTTGACCTTCTATTAGTAGATGGTTGATGCACTTCATTTCAAGTTCAATTGGAAACAACCTCTTTATAATAGTTTTACAGGGGGAAGGCTGTGTACACCTAACCACCTCCCTTACCCTGCTTGTTCAGGTGAGGCGTTGGGGTAATCTAATGTTTTTGTTGTTATATTGTTCGATTTGATTCTAGTATGAATACGTGTTTTGAAGTTTGATTGTTAAGAGAATTTAACGCTAACATGCACAGCTCGAACTCTTATTAGACTTTGAAACATTGATTACCAAAATGTCAACGTATACTTACTTAGTTACATTAGGTTTCCAATAATGATTTTTTGTGTTTCTGGTCTAAACTGGAGTATTCCGTGTTCCCATATTTCGTAGTGTATCCTGACGTCTACTACTAAACATGGATATGCTAGTGTCGATGGGAGAGTCAGTGAGTAGCAAGGGAAAAGATTCAATCAGCTCATATCTAGTGAAGTGAAAAGAAATAATTGCTCTAACTAAACAGTGACAAGTTTTGCATAATTGTGTACGCTCTTGTACTGAATGGCTTGCTTGTCATGCAGATGCATTTCTTAAATGGATCATATGCTCATATGCCATTGAAATCATTAGTAAAGTTCATATCCAAATGTGATCATAGTTTGAAAATCAATGGACATTCTCATGAGCATTAGCTGTACTTGGCCATCATTTTTGTTTCCCTAGGGAATAATTGTTTGATGATTTTTGTTTGGATCAATGTACGAAGCGGGGGGACCTTTCAGACTTTTGGTTCTCTAGGTATTTGGTAGGAAATGTCTGTTGTATTGTACATATAGATTTGTGCTTCTAGTGAAGTTAGTTTTTAATTGGTTTTTTTTATTCATTTAAGCTGAACTACCATGTGATCAGTAAGTAGGATATCTCGATTCTCTAGTTTGTTGTCCTGGTCACTGTCCTTCCCTTGTGCAGTTGTATTTTATCCTGATAATGTTCTATACCATTCTATTATACTGCATTTGTTTATATAGCTGTTTTCAATACATAGGTAACCAACTTAGATTTAAATTATGTCTTCATTCTTATTCCTTAATCATAAATGAGATGCTCATATACCTATGAGACATGATTACTAACAAATTCTACCTTTATTCTAAATGAAGGGTTTCAAGAAGGTTGTTGCTGATAGATGGGAGTTTGCCAATGAGTACTTCAAGAAAGGAGAGAAAAACTTGCTGTGTGAAATACATAGAAGGAAAACCCCACAACACCATCACCAAATGCACTATCAAGACCAAGTACTGATCCCTCCACAGTTTCTCAGCTCTACAGCTGATGAAAATAGCCCTTGGATTAGTATTGATAACTCTCCGTTACCCTCACCTAAGTCCAGTGGCCAGACTAATGACATCCTCACGGCACTAACCGAGGACAACCAACGGCTGAGAAAGAGGAACTTCATGCTCTTATCTGAGCTTAACCACATGAAAACCCTGTATAATGACATAATCTACTTCATACAAAATCACGTTAAACCAGTGCCGAGTAATGACCTAAATCGGCCCACTGCGTATAATGCCATGGCTGCAGCAGCAGCTTCTTCCAAGCTTATAGAGTTAGATGATCAAGATCCGGAGGACCAAGGTAATTCAAGCAGCAATACGTCTCGTATCAAGGAGCAAAGGGAGACTATCAAGCTGTTTGGAGTCCCTCTTCACAGCAAGAAGAGAATGCACCTAGCAGAAGGAAACTTATGATGAACAGGAAGTTACTGCAATTGATCAAAGTAACTAGTGGGTAGCTAGATTCATCTCGTAGAGTTACATTAAAGTTTTGGTTAGATAAAGCACCTGCGCGCTTACATTCACGGATTAGTGCTACTTTTACCAATCATGATGTTTCATGGACGGATATTATGCCTTTAGTGGCATGCATGTGTCTTATAACTTAGGAACTAATTCACTAATTATGTGCTCGGATAATAAGCAGTAACCAGAAGCTCTTTTTTGAATGTTCCGTGACTTTAATCAATGACTTTGCATGATGAATACATCTTGTTGTTGGTCCAGATATATTCTACTGCATCTTCAATTGGGATTTGGAAAGTTTTATTGCATGGCAATAACAAGCTGATCTCTCTTAACTTTGATACAGTATATGCCATGATGCCCTCCTCAAAAGCAGGGGCCACTTAAAAAGATCTCTAATGGCCCAGTATCTGGAAAAGTTTGCAAGGGGTGAAAGCTGAAAATTTAAAGCATCATGAGTAATTAAGGTCAATGTGTCATTGTGTCCTAAGAAAGCACTCATTGAGTTTACCCTTCTTTATAGATCAACTCCCCATGAATGATGATAAAGCTCATTGATTTTTATCCATATATCATGGCATTAAAGTTGCTTTGTTATATACTTTTATAAAAGGCCGAGTTGCTTTTTTTCTTCTTGATTTGAAGTATTTTCTTGGCTTATTATCAAAAGTAAGTTTTGATCAATATGAAGCTTCTTTGATGACTCCTTCCAAACTGTTATAAGCTTGTTGAAGACTAGTGAACCCTAGAATTCAATTATCACGGCCAATATTCATGCAAGTTGAAGTTTTATCTATTGATCGATACCCATTAGGGCGGATCCAAACTTTAATTTTTGGGGTAGCGTAATTGTACATTTTTATCACTTTTTGATGTTATCATAATTTTCACTATTTTTCTTACCAATTTCAATAAATTGGAGTGACATATGTTATCCTATGCTATTAATTAGTACACCCGCCTCCTAGCTAATGCCAATCTATGGGTTAATTGTCGAACATTAAGTTCGTGCATTGCCAATCTATGGGTTAATTGGAGTAACATTTGACATTTTGCGGTTTCTGGCCAATACAACACTTTGACAAATATTTTTTGTATTTATATATTATATAATTTTATAAAAATTTAAATTTTATGAAAGATACATTAGAAACATATACACCTATTTTAATTTAACAATATATTCTTTTGTATTTTATGAATGATTTACCGTCAAAGTTTCTAAAGTTTGACCACAAAATGTCAAATGTAAACCTTAACTTGGATTTTTTTTTTTTTGTACTAACCTTGACTTGGAAATTTGGAATATAGGGGGAGTATAAGTTATGCATATGGATTCTTGACTACAAAACAACTAATGGGTGGGAGCATATATTAGTCGAAGTGTAGTTCTTCCTTTGATGATTATTACAATTCTAAATCGAATATTCTCAAATGATGGAGTATAGGTAAAATGTCATAATAATAGTATTATTAGTCAAATCTTTTAATATTGCTTTTGCTCTAGATCGCTATATACGTACTTCACCAAGTAGAACAAATCATTGAACTTTCACTTTTCTTCCTGCAAGAGAAAGGAGACATTTCATTTCATATATGCGCCTTTGCTTGAGATTCCATCATGTGAAATCCGATACAAATTCTCTCTTTTTCAGTAGTACGTGTTTTTTTCGCATTTTGTTTAGCTAGAAGAAAAGATAGTAAGAGGATTGGAGGACTTAAAGACGGTATTGAAAAAGATAAACCATTTGAAAACGAAGATTGATAAAGAGCATTACTTTAAGGGCTGTGAGTCATAGTTATGTCTCCCTCCTTAGAAAAGTACATATACCTCCCTTTGACCTTTGTAGTTGTACCTACGTGGGAATTCTTTTTTAAGTTCTTTGTAATGAGTAATTAAAGAGTACTTTATAATTTCGATTAGATAAGCTTCTGTGTAATGGGTACGTATCACCGTATCACATTTCAAGGTACATACACCAAGTTTTGTGATAGGATGTTGTTCCTCTGTTCAAGAAGACTGTTCATCATATAGACTAAGAAAAATAGTGTAGCTTTTTACAAATTAGCTAATTACGCAAAAGAAAGTTGCAGACAGTGATACAGTTTGGCTGTCTAACTGATTAATCAAAAGTATTATGTCTAATGAAGACCAAGTTTTGTATTTGTCTTGATCGACGATTTGATCTTTCTGACGGGAGAGCTTTCCTATAAGGTATTTCTCCTGCTTACCCTCTCTATTTGTTTGATGTTTGCTTATTATATTTTTTTAGATAGGTAAGGAGAACCTTTATCAGACTGGTCTCATCACAGACTAGCCCATTTTGCACGGGCCCGACTCTTAAAAGTAAGGAGGGAAATTCGTAGGAGAAATACAAATTTGTGTAAACCCTTGCTAAAGTTCGTAAAAATAATGTCTGTCCATAGAGTTTAAGGTACCATAACACACTCTCACAATCAAAATACAAAAATGCCAAAACTTCAGCATCAAGTGAGAGAAGCTAATTGAACACTTCCAATAATGGAAGTATGGAACAATAGTCTATGTGGGTGTTATATTTCCCTTGTCTTTTGATTGATGTTTGTGATTTTATACACTTAATCTTGAGTTTGATTCTTCAATATTATTTCTCATTAAAGACTTAAACTTAGGTTCAAAAATTTCCTATCATATGAGGTTGTTGATAAGTAAGAAGAAAAAACAAGAACAAGTATTACATAAATCAGAAGTTTGTTTCAGAGATAATCTAGAAATTGTAATACTAATTGAAGTCATAACTAAGTTCGGTTGAAATTTATAATTATTGAAATTTGATAAATAGTTGTTAAAATCAAAGGAATGTAATTGATAACCTCTTTATTAATTAAGTGACTCGATAATCTATCTCTCTTAGAGGTAATTAATAGATTAAGTTACAAAATAGTACGATTTATTAGGTAAATTATTAGGTGGGAGCATGTGCTTCCATCCTAGATTTCTTGTACCTTTTACTGTTTTTTTTTTTTTAACTTTGTTTGAGAAGATACAAGAAAAATGACAAAAGGTACATGAAATCTACGTGGGAGGTCAGACTCTGGGAGCATGATATAGATTGTGATTCATGGGAGAAAAACATCAAGAAGGAGCTCAAACCATTACATAGAAGTATAATGATGTTTTGTTATATGAATAAGCGGCCTATACAGTAAAACTAGTTCACTATACATCTAAGTACTCCGTAAGTGTCAATGATTCCCTTTATGTGAGGGAAAATCATATTTACACATCGAGTGGATACTATTTTACCACCCATCCTTTCACATGAATTTCCAAATTTGTTTTTTTTTTTATTTATAAAAATGATAAATAGCTATGAAAGGGTAGTTACCAAAATGGTAATCACCCGATAGATGTGTATCATCTTCCTGTTGTAAGACTTCATAAACCTCCTCTTGATTTTTATTTTTTTAGAGTACTTCAGCGCCAAACCATGTAAAAGGCCTTATGAGAGTTACCGACAGAAAGGCCCACAAAGACGAACAACTCATGATCAACTACTACTACCAGTATACTGTATACATATTGCCTCGAAAAGTAACTAGTCCACAATAGTACATGTGACGTCCAACACAAGCCCAAGACAGCTCTGGGCTCTGAGACCAAATGTAGAAGGTGATATGCCTTTGCAAATAACTCTAGTGAAACTCCATTTTAATTAAATTACTCCCATGGTAATATGAAGAATATCCCATTAGTATCATTATGATGTTGTGTATGAAACTGTATAATTTTCAAACTAATATTAAACCCTCTAAAAGTGGTCCCTTTTGTTAATAGATCAGTTAAACTTGTGACAATGTCTTAATTTAAGTTAAACAAATATCATCTCGCTCCATCTTTAGTATGGAATAATCACCTCATGTTTGAACTTCCGACAAGGTTTCACTCTTTTCTTTGCGTATTTTGTTCAAAGGTTATGTAAATTTAAGTTAACTTGTAGACTAATACCTCAGGGATAAATAGTTTGGAAGAGCCAATAATCATGAATAAAAAGTCTCATATGATGTGGTCTTAAAACTAGATTGTCTTGACATAGTCATAGTTATTTTTGGATAAGTAGTCACTTTTATTACAATGTTAATGAAAAAATAATCACTTTAACTTAATTTATTAATGAATAAGTCTATTTTTAAAGTTATCCCGACTTCTCTAATAATTTAAATATCATGAAACAATATTGTTAAAGTGAGAAGAATATATTGTATGAGGCATATTCATCATGGCAACATTTTAGTATAACAAGGTTGATATGTAAGTAAGACTTCATACTTCATATATGTATTAATACAAATGTACAATGTACTCAATTGAAATAAAGATTTAGTTCAATTTCATGTTGATTTATATAGTGCACCCCTTGTATGATGCATCATGCATCATATACATAAGTATAAAAACACATATTCGTGTAAATTAATATAGTTGATATGTTTATCAATCCTAATACACATACATAAAACGTATTAATCACAATTAATTCCATGAAAGCAAAATTTATTGTTGTAATATTCAAAATCTCATTCTTCTACGATGGAAAGCAGAGCATAAAATTACAATCTAAAACATATACATACATACTCAAAAGTTATACAACATATAAATAATCAAATGAATCCCGTTAAAAAAATTCTTATCAAAAGTTGCAAAACCCTGAGCATCTTCGGGCCCAATAACTCGATCATGTATCATATTGTTCGAATTCACCTAATATAATGAACATTTGAATGTTAAAAATTATATATTTGATAACTATAGTATACATTCATGGATCGTATAACACACATTCATCCATTTTTATCTCGATAGATTATGTACTCCCTCTGTCCCATTTATTTTACTACATTTACTTTTGGTACATAAACAGAGGAAAAAGGAAATAGAATGTAGTAAAAAAATTTCTAATATATATATATAAAAAAGGAAGAATTTCACTATATATGATATTTACCTATAACTTGCAAGGGTGTCTTTATAGTAAAAAAAAAAAAAAAAGCTTGCTGAATAAATCAATACAGTGAATTCAATGACTCACTAATTGCCTAAAGTGTGTTTGCCATAAGAAACAATCGGTAGTAGCCAGTAGGTCCAAACGTAAATTGGTCCCAACCCTCTTAGCAATCGACATAACAACTCAAAGGACAAGATAGTGGCCCTTCAATTTGGAACGGATAGAGCAATTGACTGATTTCCAACAAGCTGATTGTTAATCTTTTATGATAGAAAAGGGTGTTCAAACTTTAGGGGACAATGCTCTTAATCGGCTTCCATAAGATTGGTTATAAAAGCCAATGGATAGCTAGAGGAATGTGACATGTTGTTAATCTACTTTTAAATACCATTGTTACCGTACTCATAGCACTTAGGTCAAGTGATAAGAGTCTATTATAGGCTAACCATGCATCATATTTGATGGAAATGCAGCTTTGTCGTTTTTAGTAATGGTTTTACTCGACTCAAATCCTGACTAAATCGAATAGTAAAAATCAAAAATAATATCACTGTTACTGTACAAAAACACTAATGCCCCATTGTTTAGCACTTATTTTGAAGGTGAATAAATTTATTTAAGTTCTAATAAATCAAGTTCAGTTCAGTTCAATTTCAATAAATTAGTTTATTTCAATTCAGTTACAATAAGTCCAATTCAACTGTTAAAAGGTTTTCAGTAAGTCGTTATAAGTAGTCTAGTTTCACTAAGTTCTAGTTCAATTCAATTATAATAAATTTAGTTTAATTTTAATAAGTCTAATTTAGTTGTAAGTTTAATTAAGTCCAACTCTAATAACTTTAATTCAATTATAGTAAGATCTAATGAACAAAAGCATATGGATAACAATTAAGCGTGAGATGGAGAAAGCATACATTTTTTGTAAAATAAAGTAAAATTTCAAGAGGTAACATACCTTTTCTACATCTTAACCCGTACACTAATAAGTTGTACTTTTATTAGTGTGACACTGACTCAAGTGACATATGTCTAAGGCAACACACAGTTGTCCTTGGAAGAGTTTCAACTTGACATCAAGAGGAATCTCACGTCTTATTTTAACCAATTGAGCCAACCATATTGGCTATCTAAGGCCTTGTCATTATGAACTTTACTTAAACTTAGTTAAGTCAGTTATGTTCTTTTATGAAATGATAACTTCATTTTCTTTTAGTTGTATTGTTAACTAGCTTATGTAGTAAATTTATGTTTACACATCTAATCAAATATTGAGTTGGTTTTAAGGATTTAAAGATGTCTAAATCTAAATAAACTATCTCAGTCTCACCTCTGATCAAAAGAACTGTATTTTTTAAGTACACAAGTACATATCTTCTAATTGTGAGACAGAAACCAGATTCCACAATGGTGTGGATAGGTCATAGGTGACATATGTCCAGAGGCCGATGAGACTAAAAGAGAAGATAAACAAAAGGGTAAAATTGCTAACAGCATACTCGAATAGAAGTTTCAATTGTTGTTATAACTCAATAGCAATGTGTCTCCTAATTGAAATGAGCATATGAAAGTATGAAACAATCAAAAAAATAGTTTGCCGTATGGACAACTGGACAAGGGATGTCCATTGGCCGAAAGAGAGCAACCTTTTGGTACTTCATATTATATTGTACCGCCACTCCCACTAACCACGATCCTGAAGAAAAATGTGCTTATACTCACACTTTGACGACGTTGCTAGGTTTGGTAGTGACTTCTGATTAGTGTGCAAAGCATGTAAAGATTTGTGAATCAAAATATTAGATTTTGGTTTTGTTGAGAACATCGTGCTTGTAATGACACGTCTTTCTTCAATGCCGACCGGTTATAATTTAAGAGATAATGCAAGGTGTCATTATATGGGGAAGAGAAAATCACATCCCATAGATTATGAAAAGTGGATTGTTAGGACAAGTCCAACATTCCCCATTAAGCAAGTTCTCTTGGTGTGCTTTTAGTCAACATAAGATAAGATACGTGGTTATGATTAGTAAAAAAAAAAAAAAAATCGAAATTGTATCAGGAAACTGAAATTAGTTTAAATATTAGTTTCAAATTTTTTATTATATATCATTATTAATCCAAATTGACGCTTTAAACGTAACTTGATTAATGAAAAATATATCCATTATTGAGTTAAAATATGATTTTATTAACATAGTAATAAGCAAAAAATTTAAGACATAATGATTTTGGTCATTGGTAAAGATAAAGAGTTCCAAACCTCTATAGTAAAAAAAAAAAAAATTGTGGTCTTTAGATAGCTCCATTTAAAGAGCTCGGGTGTAAAAAAATGACTGTTTCTTTAATTGTGAGTGTGCATTTTGACCGTTAACTTAAAATGTGAAGTTTATCTAAATAACTAAGAAATAAATACTCTTACGAAAGACAATTTGAATATGTATTTCATCTGTTTTGTTTGGTCATTTAGATTTGCTTTTTAGGCCATCCAATTTGATTATTTGTTTACTGTCTAAATTTAACAAGTTTCGGTCATTGACCTATCTATTTTGGTTATAAATTACATAGCTTATTTGCTTCCACAATATATTTCATATTTTATGTCATTGACGAGTAAAGTATAATACATTTATATAGATACTTTATTTTTAGCTTAAACGATATTGAAAATGCATTGAACTGAATTGTATATATATGTGTGTAAAAGTGAATTATTTGATATGGATTGAATAAACCAGTTGAGTTGAATTAAATTGTATTGAACTTAAATGAATGAGATTGAATATAGTCGTGTTAAATGACTTAAAATAAATGAAGTTGAACCAAGACACACCGTAAATCTATCAAGACGAAGGAATGACATTGTCATATTCTCCAATACACCCTAGGAGCATACTAGGTCACTTTCGGAGATATTTCCGAAAAATCAAAAATCGGCCCAAAAAGCCGTTTTTTGTGGACTATTATCCACGAAAAAGCGTGTTTCGGCCCCGAAATAGAATCGGACGAAAATTGGTGGAGGCATCCTTGACACATCTAATGGTTAATGGAACAAGAAAATTGGCTGAAAGTAGCCTAGGCGTAGCCCAAACCATCGATTTTGTCCATTATATACATGCTCGAACGGAGCGCTAAACACACCGTAAAACCATCAAGAAGGAGGAACGACATTGCCACATGCTTTAATTATTTTACAATACACCCTATGAACATGCTTGGTAAATTTCGGGACATTTCGGATCCGTCGAAAATTGGCCGAACCTTAGCTAGAGGCCGTTTTAGTAGGCTATAACGTCCGCCCGAACAAAACGGTCCCAAAAATGTCGGCTCGAAAATGGACGAAAATTGGCATGAGGCATAGTAGACACATACAATGGAGAATGGAGCAAGAAATGTGGCAAAAAGTAGCCTTAGCGTTGCCCATACCAACAGTTTTGTCCACTTGTCTCGAGCGGAAAAATGGTATGCTAAATAATTAATAAAAAATTGTTAAACATGAAAATAAAAAATCGAAAAAATATTTTTCTTGTAATATTACCATATACAAACATATTGGCAGCCTTACATTGCCTATGTCACTCCTAATATAATGTTTAGCTTAACTGTTTGCTGAATACAAGCTTTGAACTACAAGTCTCCAACCGTAAAATTTTGTGTTGTTTAGCTAACATAGACCTTCAATAAAGCGGCAGTAACCATCTCTCAGATGCACAGCTGTTCTCAAGGAACCTGAATCCCGAATACCATGTCATGGGATTATCCAAGATTCTTAATCCTTGTATTACGAGGCCCAATTAATGTCAAAAACTGTTCAACCTTAAGGGCTAACTCATAAATAAAAGCACTTTTTCCCAAGCTAACTATTGAGTGAGGACTGAGGAGTACAGGCAAAAGCATATAATGGCTAAAATGAAGATAACGAGTCCAAAGATTGACAACATAAAACAGATAGTCATCTTTCAGAGGAGTTCCAGACTTCCAGCCACGACGCAAAGAAATGACATCATGTATATCATTGATTCAGTGAAGATGCAGGACAAATACATAGTTCAGAAATTTCAAGCCAGTAATGCTGAATATCTTGATTGTACAGGGTTACAGACAATGCAATGCAAGCGACTGAAGAAGGGAGGCAGCATCCTAAAAGAAATTAGAAATCAGAAAACGCCTTGGAATTCATGACTACCACAACCATTTGCATATCGTTACAAACCAAAACATGGAAGCTCAACTGTACTCAATTACAATAGAGAAGTACCAAGTTGATTCGACTATTTAGGAGCTGGGGCCTTCTTCTTTCCAGCAATTGAAACTCTCTTACCCTTCAAAGTCCTACAGTTATTCTTGGTTCTTTGTCCACGGCAAGGCAAGCTTTGAATATGCCTTATTCCTCTGTAGCACTGGATCTCCTTCAATCTCCTGATAGCCATTGCATTGAATCGCTTCTGTATAAAACCCAAATGCGAAACATTAACCGAAGCTCAAATATATGATAACCCTCTATCAACAGCCATAACAGCTACTCTTAAACAACCCTTAACCAATATATCACCATCAGAATCCTTTGCCATCATCCATCAAACAACCAACATGAACATCTCATATCTTCAAAGTAAGTTCATATTAAAACAAATTTCCGAAAAAAATAACCAATCCTAGTTCTCCTACTGTCCTACATCTTTCTGCAACAAAGTTACAACTCAGACATCGTTGACACAAAGTAAGCAAACAATGGGATGTGCTCTCTCATGTTCAGTTTCACGAAAATGCACAAAGACCAATGCTATAAACACGTTTCGAACCCAAGCTCTGTAAAATGGCAAATTACCATGCCAATCAAAGCATTCAGAAATAGTTAGAAAATTGGTAGAAAAGATAGAAAATTATAGCAAAATAATATAATCACTAACCCCGTCATTGAATGTTGATCCGCCCCGGCCAACTTTAGCTAGCTAACAGCCTAATACTCACTAAAGATGTGAACTTTGATTCACATTATCATTCATACATTCCTTACAAACAGATAGAGCTTGATTACTCAAATTTTTCTCATTCACTACAATTCTCAATTTCCACAAAACCATTCTAAAACAAACAATTCTAACACTTAGGGTAATACAGTTACACTAGCGGCTTTTAATATCTTCTGTTGAAAGCTCACCCAAAATCTCAATTAAAATTCCGGCAAAGTACTATCCTACCATAAGACCGTCTTATCCCAATCTTCGCCTAAAAAAGGGGTTGGGGGCATGAACTATCCTATCATAAACCGTCTTACCCAAATTTTCGCCAACAAAAGGGAGGGAAAGGGGGGCTTTAATTTTCCTATGTTGAAAGCTCACCCAAAATCTTAATTAAAATTCCGGCAAAGTCCTATCCTATCCTAACATAAGACCGTCTTATCCAAATGTTCGCCAAAAAAGGGGTTGGGGCCCTGGGGGCATAACACTATCCTATCATAAGACCGTCTTATCCAAATGTTCGCCAAAAAAGGGGTTGGGGGCAGGAACTATCCTATCATAAACCGTCTTACCCAAATTTTCGCCAACAAAAGGGAGGGGGAGGGGGGCTTTCATGTTCCTAAGTTGAAAGCTCACCCGAAATCTTAAAAATCCGCCACATTACTCATATCATATAATAGGACCGTCTTATCCAAATTTCCGCCAACAAAGAAAAAAAAACACAAACAAAGTACATAACCTTAAAAAAGCATAAGAAAAAGAGGATGAAGTAAATTACCAGGTCACCCTCGATCATGTACTTGGAAACCTCATCTCTGACCTGAATAAGCTCTTCCTCAGACAAGTCCTTAGTAACCTTATTGTCCAAACTTAAGTCACATAAAATCTGTCTAGCTCTAGCACGACCAATGCCATGGACATACTGAAGAGAGTACTCAACTCTCTTGTTGTTCGGGACCTCAACACCTCCTATACGCACGCATGTTATGCTCAACCCACCTACCTACAAAACCCACATAATAACATTAACAACATGCCATGAAAAAGTTACAGTAAGTTGAACACATGGGCATAATTTGGTACCTTGGGTTTGAGGGATGGGAAGGAGATTGAGGAGAGGGAAATGGAGGGTTTGGTGTTGCAAATGAGGTGGAGTGATGGTGTTACTGGGGTTGCAATAGCATGCGCCATGGTTGGGTGGAAGGGAGAGTTTTCTTATCTGCTTGTGTTTCTCAAGTGCAACAAATTGGATGTTTGGTTGTACAATGGATGTATAGGATGGGTTGTAAATGTATATGGTTAAGGTGTTTGTTATGGTATGGAAAGGAGGCCTTACCCATGACAATTTGGCCCAATTCTACAATCTAAATCAACCCCTTGATACTAGAGTTGGAAATCGGATGGGTCGGGTTAATTTGGGGTCGGATTAGTTTGGGGTCGGCTCGTTTTAATTTGGATATTCTCGGGTTAAGATCGAGTTAGGTTCGGTTCAAGTCAGATTAGATTCGGATCATATTGGGTTGTTTATTGTTTCAGGTTGGTTTTGGGTCAAATCGGTTTCGGTTCAAGTCAATCTCTATTATTGTATCAAGTTTATGAAGGTTTATTCAACATTTTATATCAACTTATTGATGATTTAGAAAGAAAAAATTGCACCGTTTCCGATGAAAATTATCTATGATCCAATCGATAGGTTTATAGCTTTAAGAAACAATAAAAACAAAATATTGTCCTTGTTCCATCTCGGTAGAGCAACTTATCATTTGAATTTCGAAGGAACATTAAGCTTGGATAAAAGGAACAATCGCAGTGCTGCGTTGGCCAAACAGGTTTCAGAAATGTTTTCTATAGTTTACACACATTCTACACTGTGCACACTAGTACGAAGTACGTTTCTACCTACATGAGAGTTTCACTGTGATTCCATAAGATACAGTGTATAGTATCACTAATCCTGGAGATTTAATGTTGACAGGTCAATAAATTCAACATTCATCCTCACAAGCTTCGGCAGCTGCTATCTCAGACTCTAATTTGTTTAAGAACTGCTCGCTGACATGCTTTGCTACAGAAATCATGTCTAGGACTATACTAGAATCTAGACCTGCTCCCCCACGCTTGGTAAGACCACATATGGAACCTTGCTTGTTGATCGAGATGGACATGGCGGAGCTCATTTGAGACTCTTCCTCAGAAGTTGCATCTACGATGTAGTGTTTGCCCACCTACATAAAGCAAAGGAAGAGTTGATAGCCACTTCAACCAAACAGAAAAGTTACTGGCCTAAGAAAAAAAATGGATGTAAAACCTTCGTTAATGTAACTATGACGGGTACTCCAGAAGTGTCAAATTGCAGAAATTCTTCATCACTAACATCAACTTCAGGTCGATCGCCTGGATTAGTAACATCAGCAGCAAGGACCTGAACTCTGGGAATGCCAGTATTGCTCAAAGCAGCCTGCAAAGTAACAGGTGCATCAGCCACATGACATGCAGAATGGTTATTTGGTAGTTGTTCTCCCGTATTATAAATACTCTATAGCATCATCTAAGTAGTATATATTCTTCCAAATGAGGTGAATGTAAAACCAGTATCATGTAAGCAAGTGATACCTTGATGGCAGCACCTAAAGCATCCAGCAAATTCCCATCTGAACTAATCACGAGGCCATCAATGTAAAGGTCCCAACAAACCTTTCCCTCCACGATGGATAGAGATGACAGATCAATACCAGCCCCTAAAGGAGAACAAAAAAATTTAGCAAAAATCATTAACATCTTTACATTGTCCAGTTCCATCAAAGCAACCCGTGTGAGGGGGAAATTTAAAGACCTTCTGATCAAAAGTGTCTACCTGCTCCACTTCTACCGCCCAAGAGGCATTGCTGAAGAGCCAGTGCAAGCTCTGTGGATAACTCTTCACCCCCTTTGCCCTACAAGACATTGAAAAGGACAGTATAATTAACAAAATGACCATATACCGTTACTTATTATTTATGCAAATAAGTACAGAGTCATCCAAGGACACATATCAACCAGAAATTTGCGCAACATTGAAATAGGTCACTGGTATAGGAGCAGGTGATCATTTCATAAACTTGACAATGGAAGACGAATGTGGACATTACATGGTCCCTGTTCAATAACTACTGCTTTTACCAAAGATACTAAGATAGCCAGAACCCAATTTAGATCAGAAAAAACTTGCAAAGATGAATAAGTAACACAGACAGCTAAGCACATAAGATATGCCAATCAACTAGCCTTATAGACCCTTTTTTTCAATGCTGCTGAGCTTATAAAAAAAATCAAAGAGCACTTTTAAGTTAAATACGACAAACTTGTAGCAATTGAAGTAGCACACACAAACAAGTTACCTGAAATACAGGTGCAGCTGTCGCACTGCAGTCAATATGTATGGAAACCTTTCCTTTATCAGGTTGAGATGAACTAGGTCTTCCAAGTTCAGCCTGCAATTTATAAAACAGACACATATATAAGAAACTTGCAGGAATTAATAACTAAACATGAACACCAAACTCACAAGACTGCTAGGGTTATCAAAAGAAAACAAAACCGATACCTTCACGCTAGCAATGACCTCTGTTCCCCCTATTCTCACTTTTGCTGAACCATTTGCCTATCATGAACAAAATGGCGAGGCAAATGATCATTAAACCCCAAATACAAAGAAAAGCAAACAATTTGCTTTCGCTGCATCCAAATTATTGTCTCACTTTCTGTTCTGCAAGACATCAAAAGTACAACTAACACGCAGAAACATCATTGTTGGCCTTTGTACTTTTAATTTACAAAATCAAGCAGAACGCAAGTATATAATTACCTGTGGAATGACCCCAGTTTCAACATTAATGGGCCTGTAAGTTAATCGTTTTCGACCATCACAGCGAAGGTCTTGAGCAATCCCACCCCGTATGAAGTTCTTCTCTCCTATTGATAGTCCCACCATGCTGCAAATCAGTGCAAAAACATTAATGCTGGAAAAGTAAAGATCTTTACAATTTAATCAGTACTTAAAACAAAAAGGCAAGAACTAGATCATCCTAACTCCCACATATAGATACCAATTTACAAGCATCATTCTTATATGAACACCAGCCGCAAAGCAACCTAAAGCCATCGCTAACTCACGATATCAGTTATAAAAAGCTTCACAAATCACAACCAGTATTCAGGTTTTCTCTATTTTCTTTTCTTTTTTACTGTTCGGATATAACAGAATGAGGAAACTAATACATCTTTTTGCAGTTTCCCTATATTCATCCAAGAGTAATACTAATACAAAGCCAGCGCAATGAGTCTCAAATAAGCAACTCTAATGAATTTACGACACACGAAAAACCCAAACATCAACTAAAGTTCCCAAATACGCCATATTCACGTATGAATAAAAGCCAATGCAACCTAGAGCCATCACCAATTCACATTACCATAAACCAAGGGTCTACAGCAACTTTTCAGCTTTTCTTTTCAATGTCCATTCATTCCAGCTCGCGGAAAACCGTAGAAATCCGTAAAACTAGTTTTAAACTTAAAAAACACTTGGTTAAGCTTATGATAGAATGAGGTGAGCTTTATGGGTTTTCTTATCCTATCCTAGTAATGTGATACACAAGTTTTGCCTTCTATTTTAGCAACTTGCCTCTATTCAATCAAAGAGACCAATACAAAGCACGCACAATGATTATCAGCTAAGCATTTACAAGTCTATAACCACACACATAAACCCCTAACATGAACTATAATTCCCAAGCAATAAATGCTCTAAAAACGAACCAAAGTCACAAGTGTGCACTACCACAAGAACATCAACCCTAAGGAAAAATCTTAGCTAAGACAGCCCACCTACAGCAAATTGCGGTGAGCTTCAAAGAAGTACTATCTAAGGGCAGAATGGCGGATCCAAGATTTAAAAATGGGGGGATGCAATTATATTATTTTTGCAAAAGTTATCTATCCTTTCTACCATTTTCTACCTTTTGTCTACCTTTTTCTACCAAATTTTATAAATTTGCTACCGTTCAGTACCCATTAGCTCCACCACTGCTATCTTTTAGGATTGTCTTACCGAAGTGTCACTCGAACCGAAACATCAATGACATTTCCCAAGCATCCAATACGCCCTAAACTAAACCAACATTTTAAGTAGTACTACTACTACAACAACAGCAACCTAACGAAAAACCCCGCTAACATGGCGTTCCACGGAGGCCGAAATGTACACAAACTTACCCTTAGCTAGTTGGAATACCACAAATTCTTAGCAAAGACAGTCAATAATAGTAGACGAGCTACCTACAAGCTAAATTAACTCAAGCTTCCCGAGAGCCCAAGTCCTATTAGACATTTAAATCACTTTGTTGGGCCAACATGACTCCGTCTACTTTTATGATAAAAAAAGACGGTCTCTCCCAAGACTTTCTGTAAGTTTGTAACTACCAAATACCACTACAATAGTCCACATAGTCCAATGTTGGGATTATAAGCTAGCAATGTAAAAATTTCATGCATAAATAATCTCAATCTCAAAACATACCAAATAAATTATAATTCACAACATTATAAGGTCAATTACAAAGCCAAATACCTTGAGGGGAGAAAAGGCGGTTATTTCACGGTGGATGCGGTACGAAGAGCGACGGTTTGTGCGGCGGTCCTTCGGTGGCGGCGGAGTGTGCGGCGGTCCTCTGGTGGCGACGGTGAAATAAGAGAGTGGATTTGGGGATGTTACTGTAATAAGAATTAGGGTTCTTGTGTATAAACTCTTAAACACTGTTGGTTTTGAAAAGAAAATGAAAAAAAAAATGATTTTTTTATGTTTAATTGTTACCTTGGTCGATTATGTATTTGTGCATGTAAAAAACAATAAAATAGTTATTTTTAAGGGAAGAATTTGTGTTCGGTTGTCGCACACAAAATATAGATGCGGCAATGTCTTAGACACAAAAATGTTTGTAGAATGGGAAATTATGTGTCTTAGATTAACAAAAGTGTGTCTAGAATAAGCATTTATGTGTCTAAAAAGAACAAAAATGTGTGTCTACAATAAGCATTTATGTCTGAAAGAATTTAAATGTGTGTAAAATAAGCAATATGTGTTTGGGAATTACCAAAATGAATATGGAATAAGCAATTATATGTCTAGAAATAATAAAAATATGTTTGAAATAGGGGGATACGCACCTCTTTGTCTCATAATATATAAAACAGTTTGGAATAAACATATGTGGAATAAACATTCTTGTGTTTAGGATAGACACATGCATGTCTAACAAAATAAAAAAGTGTCTGTGAATAAACATGTTTGGAATAAACATTTTTGCGTCTAGTAATAAACAAATACCGTATACATACAATAGCTGTCGCACTCAACTTTTAAATACAACTGCGGGATACAAATGTATGGATTTTGTTTAGGGTTTTGTTTTTATCATAAATTCCATACCATCACTTGATAATACTATGAGAGAATTATATTTGGTATTATAGGGCCTATTTGTTTCATTATCGATTCATTTTATTTTCGAATTGTAACTGTTTTTTTTTTCTTGATTTTTGTGAAAATTTTCTTAATCGTTATGTTATCAACTTTTGAACGTTAGAATTTTTGTCAAGCATTACTATAAACTACTATAAATTAGCCCTTACTATACACTTAAAAGTTGTGCATGTGAATATATACATGTACTCCTATTTAGCTTTTTTTTACTACTTTATTTGTGACAGATAATTCACCCTAATTGCTTTTGACCATTAATAACTCAAAATATAATATATATTTTGATAATTTATTATTCTCGAGTATATTAACTAAAATATAAAACGTCCAATATTTGATCTCATACATATTATTTCTTTGACGAAGTTATTTCCCCCCATCACCTATCTTCTTGATCTTGATCATGGAATTGGAGCATAGGCTAAGCTATACTGTATTTAGGCATGTATAACCACGCATAAGCGTACAGACTACCGAATATCAGAAATAGTGGTCTTAGACTAGCCAGAGTATGGTTTTACAGGAGGGAATCAATAAGGAGCTTAAGTTCTTGAGAAGTAACAGCACCATCCCCATTCCCATCCATGGAGGCAATGATATCTTGACAATCATCAAATGAAAAACCAGCTCCCATCTCCCTCATGGCCTGGAACAGCTCCTCTCCAGTGACGGTCTCATCGCCGTCAGCATCGATCGACTCAAACGCCTTTTTGAGGACCATAGCAAAGCCTCCAAGCTCCATATCCTTAGTGTTTAGCTCTAAGAATTCGGCAAGGCTAAGTCGCCCATCCTTGTTGGTGTCAGCTTGGTTCATCATGGCTCGGACCTCCTGGTCCGTCATCTTGTAGCCAAGTGAGCCCATAATGGCTGCTAGCTCGGCTATTGTTATGTGCCCATCGCTGTCCGAGTCAAAGGCGTGGAAGGCTTGCATTAGGCTTAGCATGTGGCTCACTGTCTCAGCTTCAGCTGAGAGGTCAGCTCCAAGTTGAGCCATGCAAATATGCGGGTTATATGATTAGATTGTAGATTTTGCTGCAAACATCAAAGACTATGGTTTCAGGCTAAATAGCAAAGGCCAAGAATCTTGCGCCTAGATAGTAAAGTAAAATATACTGCGTAATATATTCCATATGAACGGAATTTTTCCAATTAGTGTCGAATAAAGCGAATTTTGATTCTTATGCTCAAATTAAATCTGCCATCATATATGATATTCATGCTTATCCTCAAGTGTCTCGGTAATAATACAACTTTGTTTTCTTGCTCTTGAGAGTTATCGGTGTACAGTATAAAAGAACTGTCATTTGAGATTTTGAGAGGTAATGAGTGTTGGGATAGTGACTGCAACGTCGCTATCGGGAAGTCACAACGAGATACGAGAGAAGGAATGAAGCGACATTGAACAAGCAAGTGGAGAGGTTGGTTTGGCGCTGCAGCTCGACTCGAGTGAGGGAGTCGAGTGAAGAGAGCCTCGAGCGAAACTTGGCAGGAGCATGTGGAGTTGTTGTCGAGGACTCACTCGACTCGAGTGAGGTCTGCTCGAGTCGAGCGAGAATCAAACCTGGTTCGCTGAGTTCGTGCTTCGCTCGACTCGAGTAGTTCTGGCTCGAGTCGAGCGAGCAGTTTTCTAGGGTTGGCCTATTGAGATCTAAATCTCTGTCATCTTGTATCTGTTATCTCACCACCATAAACAAAGAGTTTTCCTGGCCCTAAGGACGTAGCTATCACGTTGATAGTGAACCTCGAAAATCTTGTGTCTTTTAATTGTGTACCCGTAGTTAGTCCATCGTACACCACACGCTTTCCGCACGACAATGAGGATGCTACATTGCTACACAAAGAACATAACGCGAAATGAATGGATGATGAGGATGCTAAACACGACTTTATTAGAGCTTAATACTACAGAATGTGGAATCAATCTATTCCTAAGTGATAAAATTGATAACTTTACAAGATGATAATGGCGGATTATATCATCTCTTGTCTCGTGATCTTCTAGTCCCAATCAGCTTAACTCAATCCATTACCTTTGGAAGGTCGAACAAATTTTCGACTCTTGAGTAGCTGTATTTAATTTTGGTCCAACTATCATAACTCATTTGCACCAAAAAAAATAAATTATTATAATTCATGGGACCATAATATTTCATTCCAGTTAAAGGCATGGGAAAAGAAAGGAATTGTACCTGAAAAATGATCACATTCACCGAGTAATTACCAAATTGATAGCCACCTTCATATATAAATTTTGGTGCTTTGAAAATAAATAAGAGAAAAATTATTGTGAGAGGGTAGGTATGAGTTTGACAACAATCATGCCATCATGGTTCTATATTGGATTTTTAGTCTACAGAGAAGGCTGAGGCCAAAACATTGGATTTTTAGTCATCCACGCGTAAAATGCTCTTCGTAGATTAGCAAAGTGACTACTAGGTCACCTAGCCCAAAACAATTTAATAACAGTGATAGGAAAATGCAAAATGAACAGGTCTACTGTTTTTGGGCTTCCACCAACAACTTAAGCTGGCCTCTACTGTCCACTATTACTAAATAGAGAGGACCATCATTGTTGGATCATTGAATTTATTGTAAACATGAGAAATTTGGATCTTGCAGACCTCACTCTCTTGGATATTATACCATTTTAATCACCCATTAAAAAAAATTAATTATGACAGTCATTGTATAAAAAACAAAAACAGAAAATAGTTTCGTATAAAGTCCAGTGGTAGTCCCATATAGGTGTATTTAGGTTATAGTCAACTAAAATGACCATTTAGATATTAAACTTTCGTTTATGCTTTGCAAAACAAAAAAAAATGATATTAAACTTTGATTTTCAGAAAATATGTCAAAAGTGACCGAGCAGTTTCCAAGTGCCCGACAGGGTATGATTAGAGCTAATGTGAACTATAGTCTTTCACATTGGAAGGTTTACAACACGTTTCACGAATAATATTGACATGTACACCATCTACAAAACCCATAACATGAGCTATCGTTTGCATATTTGTGGTTTCATAGGCAATTATACGTCTTTAGAATGTATCCGACCATTTTCTATCAAATTTCAAGCTAGGGCCCGAAATAAGGTTTCGAGGTGTGTTATAGTTCACTAAATCGGCCTTCCGAGGGTCAAACTTTCGACTTTTCAAAAATGTGACAAAACTAAACAAGCACATCATTAGTGTTCCTATGGGTATGATTGGTCACTTTGGGTATAATATATTCATATTAAGTGCTAACATTGTCGAAAACCTAGGATTGAGTTTAAGCAATGTTCTTATTTCCTCCTATCGTATGCTTGATCACTTTTGGCACATTTCCCGTAACATAAAGTTGATCCCCAAAAGACTGCTTTTGTGTACTATCACCCACATGCAAATTTCGTAGGGCCCCAACTCAAAATTCGATAAAAACAAGTAAGAGGAATCCAAAACATTTAAAATAATATATGAAAAATTAAACACAATGAGAAATAGCCTAAAATTAGGGCATACAATAAGTTTTGCCCATAATATAATGCACATATTCATATCAAGCACCGATATTGGGTGCTAAAAATATCTTAAACCTATCAGTAAGAATAAATAATGTTCTTATACCTTGCAAACATACTCTTGAAGACATTAATGGTATGGTTTGCCTATATTGGTATAATTTTGAAAACATTAAAAAGTTGACTCGAAAAGGGCTTTTTTATGAAGTATAATGCATAAACATGGGGCTCTGATTCGAAACTTGATGAATTGGCAGGAGCCATGTTGAATGTATAAAATGGACTATCAAAGCATACACGTAACAAAAATAGCCTAAAAGTAGCACATATCATCGTTTTTGTCTATGATTCACGTTCATATTAAGCTTTGAAACCTTAATATATTCTCAAGTTCATATTAAGTACAAAACATGTTGTAAACCTATCAACTAGTTTTGCGCCGTGCGACCAACTTGAGACTTCCACTCCACATGTACATATTTATGGATCCCTTAAGCATCCATCTATTGTTATGGGTTGATTATTCACACAAACGAGTGTGTGCAGGGTTGGTATTCTCAAATGTACGTGATCTATGTTGCCTGAACTCTCCCACAGTATCCTATCGCCATGTTTTTGATATATTACAAGTTTTAATTAGCTTAAAATGAAATGTAAGTGCCACATTCATATCGGGAGTCCAACACTGAGTAAAATGAAGATCGAGTCCAAGTAATATAGACATGAGTACATACTTTCTTTTGGTGAATTACATACAAGCACATTCAAATTATTACTTATAAACGATATATACATAATTCTAGTGGATATAACCGGCCCCGAACGGCCGAACAGTAGCTGAGTATGAGTTCGCGACAAGATAATTTCGCATTCATTCTAACACAGTCGAAGAGACTTTTCAGTTTATCTAAAGCCATTATAATTACTGTTGTAGTGGACATTGTAACTACATTCATTTCATGTATAGAAGATTGATAATTTGATATGTAACAAAATCCGAGAACAAAATGCCAACCACACGCAAATCGAAACCTAACAAGTAGTTAATCGTTGAATCAATTAAACCAGAAGGTGAGGAACGCACGTACCCATAAGCTTGTTACTGCTAATAGTAAATGCATGTGCATGGGAAGATAAACGCAAAAAATGGTAAGGATTGCACTTGGTTGGCAGTTGGCCATTCACGACTACTAAGGTCGTCTAGTTTGTTCATGTCAATGCATGTAATAGCAACCCTTTCGTGACATGTAAAGGTAAGGCAGAATGGATGGGGAAAGGTTAGCCCAAAATCATGGTTAGAGCCAGGGCACAAGCCTCCTAAAACTGAAAGTGGGCCAAAATAAAATCTGAAGCATGTAACAGCTGGTTCTAGTTTCAGCTAACTTCACATCATCCCCCACCCCTTACTAGTTTGCTACCCGGCCCCACGCTGTTTCCTTTGGCTCCAAATCCGAAAGTATCATCCACCACACTGTAGGAGCATATGCATACACGTTATTTGCATAGACTCGTAGAGACGAGGAGCAAGATGGCAATGATTTTTACACTCTTCCATTTGATTTTTACACTCCTTATATGAGAGGAGTAGATTCCTGCACAGGAATCTGTGCTCTCCCATGAAAGGGGTGAAAGGGAGTGTAAAAATAAAAAGGGGGAATGTAAAAATCAGTTTCCGGAGCAAGAGCTAGACAAGATATATGGATTGGAGGAAGAAGCCAAATTGATCAATGAGAAACTGATCAATCATGCATGCATATACAAGGGTTTTGTGTCGATCACTAACGTCGAGTAAACGATATTTGTATGCAGACAGAGATAAAGACTTGAAGTTAAAGGAAATAACGAAGGCTATGTTTGGCAAAACAGACTAATAATGTAGCTGAAAACTGATAAGTTGACTGAAAACTGATAAGGTGACTGAAAACTAATAAGTTATACCTGATTAGGTAGCTGTAATTTTACATCTGATAAAGTAACTGATTTTAATGGACGTGTTTGGTGCACTTTGTTAAACAAGCAACTGATATTTGACAAAATGACATAATTAAACATGCTTATATTTGGAAATAATAATAAGGATTTAATGTGTAAGCTTGTTATTTGATAAAAAAATCTTGGGGCAAAAATGGAATTGATTTATGACTAGTACCTTTTTTTTATAAGCTACTTGGGTTAGCTTATTTTTGATAAGCTAAAAAAGATTTATAAGCTACTAAGAAAATGTAGTTACCAAACAATTATGGTTTTGGTCAAACAAGTCTTTTTCAGTCAAACAAGTCAATATCATCTTATAAGCTACCTGAAATGGCGTGCTAAACATAGCAGAAATACTAAGTTTATGGAAACCTTTATCACTGATTTCTCAAGTCAACAGTGATGGAAATTTAAAGGCCAAATTACCAAATTGGTATAAAAAACTACAAACTTCTAACATATTGATATAAAAGCTAATTGTAATGACACATTGGTATATAAAAAACCAAACTTTGACAGATTCACCTATTTTGCACTAAAACTACCAAACTTGAATAAATTACTATTTTTCATACTTTTAACCAATTATTAATTGTTTTATATTCCCTCAAAAAAGTTATTGATTGTGAAATACCCAATTTGTACACACTAAGTTGTTGTTCAAGTTTTTATTATGTACTATACTGATGATATATAGCTTTTGACATTTTTAATTTTTTTCAGAGTTTTGGACATGGTGTGTAAAGTTTTGTGAAAATGAGTGAATTGAGCTATGACATTTTTATTTCAAAATCTATTCCTAGTATATATTATTTCCTCTTTAATATAATTATGCTATACATATTTAGTCATATAGAGAAAACACATAATACGGAATACAAGGAAATCACTCTTATAGAAGATATATAGTAAAGAGTAGAACTATGGTCAATGTTGTCGGGGTTGGGGAGGGGATAGATGCATTCTGACAAACGAAACATAGCAAGAAAAATAAGTTGAGTTTTTCCTAAAATACAAAAGGTGAGTTAAATAGCAGCTAATAGTTGCATAAAAAAACTATTAAAAGAAAAGAAGTGTACAATTTTGTTAACTTGTGTGAAAAATAGGTTAATTCGTCAAAAATAAGTTTTTTGTATACCAATATGTCACTTGAGTTAGTTTTTATACCAATTTGTCAAAAATGTGTAGTTTTATATACCAATCTGGTAAATTAGCCGAAATTTAAAAGTAGGGATGGAGTTGTGACCACTAACAGTGATGCATATAAGGATATAACCATTGAAAATAGAACCTCAATTGTCATATTGATTATGCATTTGATTGAGTTGGTTCTCTCCTATAATTTATTAATTGGTTTCGAGTTCAAATTTCCCCTTTCCTTAGTATATACGCTTCAAGTCCAAAATGAAGAGCATTCACATGAGATGACATATTAGGTTACAACTAAAAATTGATTGAGTCTAATCAGCAACTTAGGGCGCTTTTGATTAAGTTGACCCTCTTACAATCATTGATGCCAAATTCAAGTAACTAATGGATTGAAGCAGGCCGGACTCGACATCCCCCACCTTTCTCCGTTGGATTTTGTTCAACATCCCGTTCCTTATCTCCATGATTTTGCCTTCGATATTTTTTTTATTCTTCACAAATTCTTAAAATAGATTGTCTATTCTTATGATAAAAGAGACCATCTACATTTATAATAAAAATAGACAAATTTCCTATAAAAGTTAAATCAACTCAAGCTTCTTATTAGCTCACAACTCTATGATATATCTTTAACATGCCAAAGAGCTATATACAATGAGATTTTATTTACGTAATGAGGATAAGAAACATTTAATCATTATTACTTATCATTAGACTCGTAAATTTGTAAGGCAAAATAAGAGTGAACTTGTAAAATATGCAAAAAATGTGAAAACTCACATAAAACTTTACAAGCTCATTGCTCTCATCATGAATGTTTGATCAATACTTAACCTTATTATAATTTAAAAGTAGTGCTAAGCTCTCTCAGCAGATTTTGATACGAAATATGACAAAGTGTAATGTAGTGACTAGTAAGCATAGGTTTTTATGTAATTCATAATTCTTACCGAAGATAATCAAGAGAGTCACACTTACATTATTCATATCAAGTGTGAAAACCGACAAACAATGAAGTACTCTTTTCTTATTTTTTGAAACTTGATTTCTAAACTGAAGTTTGAAAATAGTACCAAACGGGCAAAAAGTGTTGGTTACTTGGATGTATGGTATAAGAACTATATCCAAGTACCCAACGTGTCATATATGCATGTCAATTCTTTTACATGCTTGACACATGAGCTAAAACTATGAATGATCTTTGTATCAAAATTATTGAAGTTGTTCCTCTATATACATTGATTTGTAATTATATCAAAATTAGTTCACTATCCCCGTTGAATTATTGGATGATTGGATTCTCTCATTTATGTCTATTAACACCAAACCAGCTGATTCCTCCGATGGCTTTTGTTGCTATAACCTTTCTGACCATAAATCCATGATCTTAAAATAAGACAAAGGAAACAAAAACCAAAGAAATGTATATACGACTTTCGGATCTCAAAATGATTTGTTATTGTGAGTAGAGTTTTTACCCAAGGTTGATGAGATTATCAATTCGGTAAGGGTATGGTCTTGAAAGGAGTATCTGCACTGGTAGTGAGGGTAGCATTTTTCGGGGCGATGAAGTTAATGTGTAGTCCCTTTCAAATTTAGTTGCTTCATTCAAAAGAGTCAAGATTTGAACCCCTAACCACTTAATTTTCTTAAGAGTATCTTTTACATACCTTTGTAAAACGGTCGACCTACTACAAGCATATAGAGGAATTAGTATGTGAGATCGCAGTCTACAAAATGCAATCATGCTGAAATGTTGCATGGGATACACACTAATTTATATAAGCAAGGCTTGGTCTAGTGGTTGGCTTGTCACTGGGTACCTTGAAGTCCCACATTCAAGCCCCATTAGAGGCTAGGTTTCCCCATATCTCCCCTTCCTTCCAAAGGGTTCGGTCCGTGTATATTGAGTCAACCCGAGATGGATTTGGCTCGGTAAGGACACTTGGTACCTTGAAGTCCCACATTCAAGCCCCATTAGAGGCTCTTAGGAGAAGGTTTCCCCATATCTCCCCTTCCTCCCAAGGGTCGGTCCGTGTATACTGAGTCAACCCGAGATGAATTTGGCTCGGTAAGGATCCTCCTTACCTACCTCAAAAAAAAAAAAAAAAACATTGAATCGCATGCATAGAGATACTCTAAAGAAAGTCATATCTTTCATGTAGAGTTTATTACTTATATTGGTAATAATTTTAATTATATTTTTTTTTTGAATGATTTTCACATGTATTCCTATTTTTATGTCACTATTTATGATTCACCAACTCTATTAGAATTAAGAGGTAAATTTTATAGGATCCAAACCCAATTCAGACATGATATTTGACCTAAGTGGTTTCAATAAATTAAAAATTAGTACTACTTTACAAACTTAATTGTTACTTTGCCAAACTAAAGCAAACTTGGATCCAGTGGCACGTACCAGTACTTTTAGGGGTGTGCAACTTCGGTTAATCGAACCGGAACTCAATTTTGGTTCGGTTAACCAAAAATTTTGGTTCGCTTATTTTGTGAACCGTAACCTAACTATTAAGAATCGGTTAACCGGATTAAACGGTTTGGTTCAACGGTTAACCGGATAACCGTATAAAATTTTTTATACAAGTACACAAGCTATCTTTCACCCATAAAAATATTAAAAAGTGGAAGATGGGATGATGGTGGTCATAAAAGAGACAAAGTTGGAAGGATATATGAGAGATAAAGTGGAAAATTGAAATTTATAAATAGGATGATATACAAACTCAATGTGAGTGTATGATTTATTGCATAATCTCATGTAAAAATAACGAGAATATATATAAAAAAAGTTAATGGTTCGGTTACGGTTAATCGTATCTTTGAAAACGCGAACCGTAACTGAACCGTTAACCGCTTCTATTTTGCGGTTCGGTTAACCGAACCGATCTTTTATAACGGTTCGGTTAACCATGTTGTCAAAAAGTGACGGTATTTCGGTTTTTCGGTTTGGTTTTTCGGTTTCGGTTTTTTTATGCACACCCCTAAGTACTTTAAAGCCTTTTTTTCTTTTTTGGTGAAGACCAGTACTTTAAAGCTACGCACAGGACTTTCATTCTGTCGATTAACAATACACACTAGTACACCACCATCTTGAAAACTTACATATAGTGGGATTGGCTCTATTACTACTTGATCCAACCACCTGGAATGCATTAGGCTAAGCGCCTTGGGTTAATTCCTTAATTGTCGTATTTATAATGTTAATACGAAGTATTGACGAAAGCAACGCAATATATATGGTCAGGGACGGAGTTAGGATTTTGTGTATGTGGGTAACACACTAACACAACTATACGCATCAGTCAAAATTTATAATAAAAGAGGAGAGAAGTAACACAATTATTCTCTAAATCCTAATCTACAAGACAATAAAATTGACTAAAAATTTATACGCAATCAACAAATTCACGTTAACAAAGAACAACCTCAAATCAATAAATGTTGAACATTATTAATACAATGAAAGAACTTAACAAGAATCAAGACAATTTTTAACCATAAACCCTAACTTACGAATCTCCAAATTGACCCGTTCAAAACAAAACCAATTGATCTTTATCATAGCATTCCTTTCCCGAAGTCTTTGGAATATAGTATTCACTCGAATTTGAATAAACCACCAACTGATACTTAACTATGGTCTAATAATTGAGAATTTAACTTGCATGAAAGTTGTCATGCATGGAAATTCACATATCCCAACAACATTAATTAATTCCTCTAATATATAAAAACAAAAACCCTAATTTGTTCATAATATTCATAATGGTTCAACTTTGTTATGCTACTGGTGTGTATATCTTGGATATCAAAATTTCACTCATTTTATATATTTTACTTTATAATGTAATGAGAAGATTGGACTTGAATTGAGTGAGTATTAACTAAGGAGTAATGGATAGAGTGAAGGTTCCATCGTCTACATTAAGATATCAAGTGTACAGTAACATCATTGTAACAGTTCTATTGTTATACGAATATGAGTTAATTCAATTTTTTGGTACAAAGATAAGCTAACTAATTACTACCATTGAAAAGTGCTTAAATTTTTAATGTACATATTGAGCCAAATTATGACCATGACGCGAGAAGGGGGCCGCAAGAAAGTCTATACCTTGACCCTTCCGTTCACCAAACAATGAGCCAAAAACATATCATTTCGACTCCAAGGATGCGGCGAAAGCCAACCACATGTTTAGTCTCAGATTCCTCTTGCCAACCACTTGACCTTTGCATTGGATCTAAAAACTACGTGAATCTAACAATGAGCTATAAACTAATTAATACTCCGTAAGTGGCTTAGCCAAAGAGATGGTCAATCACGACTCAAGATCCCCTTAAACTAATCCGTCTTATGTGTGACTTTTCAGCCTGTTTAGTTCTTCTTCTTTTTAAAAAAAAACAGTCGAAACTGTTTAGTTCTTCACTCACTTTTTTCACGAGATTTTAGAGATAGGTTCACTTTTGAATTAAAGAAGAAACTACGGCTAGGCATCCTCCTTGAGGTCATACTACCCCGCATTAGTTTTAAATAATTTTGTTGACATGTGAGTAGGATCTTCGTGTGGAAATCCGCTGCTACTAGAGTACTAGTAGTACTTAAGAAAGGAACGGAAATTGTTCATATCTTAAGATGGACTTCTAATGTGGTTAACATGTTATGTGCATATATAGTGATAACTATTGAGGTCTAAGTAAGATTAGAAGTAACACAAGTGGATAGAGCTCTCTTGTCTTAATCATGACGTTGAGAGATTAATTCTTATCAACGACTTTGTGAACACATTTTAGATAAAAAAAATATATATATTGAGGTCGAGAGAACTACCGAGTGAGAACACCATTCTCGGTCAAAACTTGGTTCAAAATTGATCAATTAATAAGTAAAATCTTTCCAACATATTGTTAAGAAGACGTCTTATGGTTTAATCGAGTCACCTTAATTGCACTTTCTTGTATAATTATATTGACATGAAGCATGAACTTATCGGTCAAAGAACCACATATCTTGCAGTCACACTTGATTTCCTGATAATATCTAGGCCAATCACAACAAGGATTAAGGGTATGTTTGGTAAAATTGACTAAAAAGGTACCAAAAATTTAAAAATGTACCTGAAATTCGAAAAGATAACTGAAACCTGATCAAGGTGACTTGATTTTTTTTTTTCAGGTTTCCCAAGTAGCTTATTATTTCAGTCACCTAAAATATATTTCAGGTTATATTACCAAACAATCTTAAAACTTAAGAAGACTGTAACTTTGGTCAAGTAATGTAAACTAGCCAAATAAGATGATTAAAATGACTTACCAAATACACTCTAATTATGAGTAAACTGAGTAAACTATAGTATTTGTTTTATGGCTCGCGGAAAATAGATACGTACTTGTACACTTTCTCTCTCAATTCTTATGTCTCGGGAGTCCTTGACCTTACACAAAATATTTAAGTCAATATTAGATGTCTATCTGTCGCAAAAATTGAAGTACACATTCTCTAACCCGTAAGCTCCTCATACGATCATCACGTTATTTGTGTCTGTACGGTATGGACCTTCATAAGGAGAACTCGTCAATATTATTTGAAGTTGATACTTTATAACGTATCTCTCCATATTTTATACTACATCCGATCCACTCATTTTCTCACATGAGCTTTTTCACACTTGTCGAGGTCATGTTTTGACAATTATTAACTCACAAATTAAATTTGAAAAAATTACAAATTTATAATTGTTACATTTATATTTACAAATACTTTAATGTAAATATATTTTTATTATTTTTTAGATTATAATTATTGAGTTATTGATGATAAAAGTTTAGTTTCAAATAGTGCCAAAAAGTGGATGTGGGGAATTGAGTGGATCAGAG
>CAAKMY010082408.1:0-21600 GCA_901111285.1 Corrigiola litoralis | reverse complement strand
AGGAGTTTCACTTAATTCATAATAGAAAATTTAATAAGTTCATGATTTGTTCAATTAAAACCTAATAAAACCATGATGTTACAGAAAACAAAAGGTCATGAAGATATACATGAAATGATTAAAGAAGTGTTCATAATTATGTTTGCATTTAAGTGTATGCCATGTGTCCTAAACCTAGGAAATCTTAGGTGTTTAAGATAATAGTATAGATTGACATGAAACAACACAAACTTAAGTATTATGCACACAATTTGTAAATCCCTTTGTATTTGCTTTTCTGGGGCTCATGACATGCCTAACGCGAAGAACATGAGCAATGGGGCTAACAGTATCTGCCATTTTTTCAGAAATTAAGATTTTCCCTGGCATGTGAAATAAGCAACTAAAAATGACTTTTTCCTACTAAAATTGATTGATTAACCCAACAGAGGTTTTCTATCGGATATCCGAGACGGTTTTACCATCACACTAAGTACACAAAAGGTGAGGGGAGAGGGTGCAGCTCCATAGGCAGTGCTCCAAGCGCTCTAACCATAAGGTTTAATAGTCTCATGGTTGTTCGGGGGAGTGGGGAGCTTCAATAGTCACTTTAGTTCAAGTGAAAAACAAGAATGCAGGAGAATAAACACCCAAATAATCAACTAATGGTACCAGAAGTGATGTGTTAGAGATCAATTAACAGTGCACAAAATAACTTACTCGCAAAGGAAGGCATCAGCTTCATCAATAAACAACAACAAACCCCTATTGGACTTCTTTGACCAGTCAAATAACTGGTGTATCTTGGTAACAGCTTGAGAACCGAGTGGTGCAACATCTCCACCTGTCATCAGTGCATAGTCCAATCCCTGGTAACACACAAAATCATATCCTTCAGTACAAAACTTCAGAATAAATATGTGCTCAGCTACATGAAAAGATTTTATGTATCAACGTCCAAAACTGGAAGTGTCTGGTACAAAATATATTAATCAGATTCCTTCTTATCCTACTTTTTTGAAGCATAACCTCACAGTAACCAGGATAAGTAAGCAAGTAGCAACGCATACTACAAACACTCCTTACACCCCAATCTCTCTTAAATTTCTCAGATGACTCTCCTCACTGTGGCATTTCCAAAATGTGTCAGAACTCAATGACTACAGCAATATACGAGTTTGGATCAATGCAAATATAATAAGTTAAAACAAACTGTACTCTCACCCTACTACGAAAGAAAAGAAGAAAACAATTAAACTATGTTCCCAAAGATCATGAACCATCAATTATGGTTTTGATAACTGAAAGAAAAAGAGATTGTATGAGGTGAGATGTCATACAGATTTACGAGCCAACTCTCTAGCAGCCATAGTTTTTCCTGTCCCAGGAGGGCCATAAAAGAGCATGTTACGGAAAGGTGCTTGGTGGGCTTTTGTATTTGCTGTTGCAGAAGCTAGCTGTTGTATCCTTTTCTGAAGAGAGGGGTGTAAAATAACGTCTCCAAATCCATTTCCATTCTTGGAAACAGCTCCTCCATTAGAGCTACGTAATGTGCTCATGCCCCGGGAAAGAACTCCGGACCACGGATATTTCCCTCTGGAGGATTCTCTAATAAGTGAAGGTTGTCCCAGTATCCTATCTACATAGCTCCATACCACTTTAGCCCCTTCTCTGCACAATGATAAACAACATTTAGATATTGGATTTGAAATTGAATTAAGTAAATGGGGTGTAAGACATACAACAAAGCTGAAAATAACAATAATTCCTTGACACAAAGTAACCACAAAACAAATTTTCCCACACCATCTATCATTCCATTTTTCCCACAAAATTCAGATGAAGAAAAGTTTACCAAGGTACGACCATATCTTTGAGTCGTGCATAGTTGGCCTCACAAAGACAATAGAATAAGCAAACGAGGCCAATTTCTGTAAGACCCAACAAACTAAAACATAATGAAAAATAGCAAGACAGCAATCACTTTACCCTGATGAGCATAAGAACGATCTGTTATTCTTGATGCTCCAACATGGCAGGAGAAAATCATATAAGCTCAAAGCTCAGAACAAACCTTGTGGTATATATGCCTGCTGCAAGGGCGGTGACCCCACCAACAGCTACAATAAGCTTATTTTGATCCGTCAATATGGCTCGCAAACCCCCTAAAAGAGAAAGCCGAGGGTCAACAACCCAAACAGATAAACCAACATTCTAAATTAATTACTATGGACCTATATTATTTATGACTATACATCCTTGATTCTTGGGGATGGAAATTGGATTTTTTTTATTTTTAACAACTACTGAAGATATCAAAAGAGAATTACAGTATCAAAATGCATATTGAGGTCAAAGGACGTATTCAATCAAACAAGTTAAGCTAACCAATAGACAAGTCACCTAATCTAGCAATAGCATTTCTTCAAGCCATCCCAGTATCTCAAAGCTCCATCCTCAACCAAATTAAATGACAAAACTGAATCCTATCCAACTGTGAAAACACTTAATCGCATTAAAGAGATGACAACTGACAAGAGGGAAACCAATAAAGCATTCACCCGCAGCAAAGAACAACAAAGGGCAACCACATGCAACACATTGTAACCTAAATAATAGGAATGTACACTTATGAATCTACATAAAGAAAAGCAACACTAAAATCAAGCTAAAACAAAGGAGCACATAATCCAATCAAAGCAGATAAGATCCAGCAGCAGCTAAGGGCTAAGTTCCTTCATTAGGATAGAATACCTCCAATATGATCAAAAGTGGTGTTGATGGCTGAAACCCATTTCTCCCTCTCAGCATTGGCACGTTCGACAAGCATACGTCTATTGACATCTTCAGCCAACTTTGCTTCATGGGCTCTCCCTTCTGCTTCTGCCATTGCCTTCACTTTGATGGTTTCGCGTTCTATTTCAGCCTTCTCTCTCTCGGTTTGACGACGCTGAGCTTGTATCTGCTCTTCAGTTGCTCGCCTAGCAGTCTCCTGTCTAATAGCGGACTCTTCCTGCAGCTTCACAAGCTCCTGATTTCTCGTCCTCTGGTACTCATGCTCTGACTGCAGAAGGAATAAAATCGTTTTTTTTTACACTGAAAACATAGAAACCACCACCACCGTAATCAAGTTACATACCGACATCCTTTTCCTGGCCAACTCATCTTCGTAGCGGGCCATCTGTGATTTTATTTGCGCTTGCTGCTGATTCAACTTCTTTTGTTCATCGTACATAATTCTCTGCTTCTCCTGCACGACAAAAAAGAACCAATCCTCCAACAGGTCAAACATCCATTTCCCCTTTCTAACAAATGTGACTGGAAGAAGCTCGCAAACTGAAGCATCATCTTTTCCATCAAATTTAGCAGAGAAAACCATTCATACATAAGGTGCTCCGCTTGCTTGTAAAGTCGAATAAAAAATTGCAAAATTTATCACACTTGACTATACAACATCGTATATTAACATCATTGCATTACCCCAGTGCCCTTGAAGAGGCTCCCGGACTAGCAGGTCTAAGGGGCGGTCAGGTGTACGCTAGTTTACCCCTGTAATACTGTTACAGGGAGGATGTTTCCAATTGACCCTTGAGATGAATTGAGTTGACCATCTATTATGCCAATAGTAGAAGCGCAGATGGTTGTAGGACCTATTTTGATTCAGTCCAGTATATACCAACCAAAGCAGAGAAGTATAAAACTTGGGCTCCATTGGAAATAGATGGACCTTACTAATATAAAGCAGCATAATTCAATACACACATATGTCTAATCAAGTATACTAGATGGACCTTAATCAAAGTTGAAGAACAACATTAAATGGAAAAGATAACTCTATAAGTGTATAAATAAAAAAAACAAATAATGAAAATGCAAATGATGAATAAGACATAGAAAAAGCACACAATTAAATTAAAAAAGTAGAAAGAGTAGAAACTCACAGCTTCAGCTTGAGATTGCATAACCTTAAACTCTTGAGCCTTGGCAGCAAGTTCAGCCTGCCTGGTCTCTTCCTGCTTCTTTATAATCTCGAATGCCTATACCATCCCAACATACACACATACACACACACACTTCCATTAAACTAATAAAACCAAACACAATTAAATGAAAAAGAAAAAGAACCAACCTTCTTGGAATTAGCAGAGCTGCTGATTTCCCTCAAAGCTTTGGCCCCTCTCTCCAAGGCCTCGGGATCGAACCCAGCAGAGGTGGTCCTCGGGTGGTCATTCCTCGGCTTCGGTGGCGGCTGCTGCTCGGCTTCAGCAGCACCCGGCTTATGAGCAGCAGGCGGCGGAGCAGCATTGGCGGTGAAGTTGAAGGGCCCGTCGGCGTAGGAGGGTTGCACGCCCAAACCGGCGGCAGCTAGGGCTGACATCAGCCCCGCTGCACATGCTTTTCCTGCCATTGCCGTATTATGATTTTATTAAATTCAACTAAATTAAATTCAGTTATTATTGTTAATAAAAATGGTTGGTTGGTTGGTTGGTTGGAGCAGGATTTATTGAAAATGGCTTGATGAACAAGAAATTTAGAATAGAGTATAAGAGTAGTTTTTAGATATTTTTTCTTCTCAGGGTTTTGGTAGGGTTTGGAATTCCCTAGACAAGACAATGTGTTGAACCGGGTTTTTCTTTTCTTTTTCTTTTTTCTTCTTTTGGGTAACTATGTATGGCTACGGGCCCGGCTATGTGATTTACTTTTGTCCCTAATATTCGCTTGGGCTAATCTCAACTAACCCAACTATGCTAATGGAGCAACAAATGTAACAAACAACATCGCATATCAATATGATGGGTTTTATCTATCATGATGGACATGTTCATATTATATACTCTGTATTTATGTATAGTAAACCAATCAATATGAAAGAATAAAGTTCTCGTAAACTTCAAACATACTCCTTTTATGCACTATGGATATGCTTAGTCACTTTAGGCTAATTTTTGAACAAATGAAAAGCTGACTCTCAGAGAGTCATCTCATGCCATATTCTCCTCGTTAAAAAATTATGGACAAATAAAAACTTGACTCTCGCATAGCCATCTTATTCTATCTTCTTTTCAAAAGCAATTTGAAAAATGAACTTCAATGGAATTAACATAATTGAATAAAACTGAATAAACTTAATTGAAATGGTGACATTACTCATATCACTAAACTAGTAAACTGAACTTAACTTACATGACATGAACTAAACACTTATCAACAAAATTGCAGTAAACTCGTGAACGGAAATGATTTGACCTAGTGAGCTGAAAAAACTCGTGATCTTAATTAACTGAATAGAACTAGTGAATTGAACCATACTAAACAGGTAAACTGGACTAAACTAAACTAGTAGAATAGAATGAATTGATTTAGTGAATTAAACTTAAGTAAACTAGTGAATTGAACTGAATTGTATTAATGAACTAAGCTAGTGAATTAAACTGAATTGTATTAATGAACTAAGCTAGCGAATTAAACTACAAACTAGTTGAGTTAATCGAATTGGACTAAACTAGTGAATTGAAATAGAGATACTTACCCATAAGACTATATGAGTTGCTATATTTGGTGTTTGTATTCCACTAGTAAATGGTACTTGTTAGATTACTTAAAAATAGAAACAAAAAAAGTGTATGGTATGGGTTTGGTGTAACACATGTTAAAGTCAGACATGATACAAGGGGCAAATGTTGCCCTGTTTATTCCAACAATCCTTCACTCCGTATGTAAGGTTACAATTATTATTGTAAATTTGTAATACATAGGTATCGAATTGACAAAAAAATTACAATCTCAGAGACTAAAGTAACAAAGACATCAAAGAAAGGGAAGGAGAAGCAAAAAGAATAGAAAAAGGTGCAACTACGAAGTACAAACTTAAAGAGTGGATTCACAGGGTATATTGCTCGACGATGATGGCTTCTCTAGCATTCTTCCTCTTTCGGATTATTTGAGCTTGCTAGTAGCACAGCACCACACCATGGCAATCATGATCAGCGGGTCTAATTGTATGATTAATTCACAAATTTAAGAATTTTGGGGGAGTTAAACAAGGGTAGACGATGGAGAGGCGAGCCTAACTCGGAGTTCCTTCCTTAGAATCTTTCCTGAAGCAGACTTGGGAATAGCATGCACGAAATGCACTTTGTGGATCTTCTTGTAAAACACTACCTGTTTGAGGCAACATTATGAGATAAGTTTAGTATAAGGTTGGAGAATGTAATCATGCATGGAGCATGCATAATTATTGCTCTAAATCAATGGTTGGAGAATCAATCATCATCGCTGTTAATAGCAAACAACTAGAGGATGAATATTTCAGCATAAGGTTGGGGAAATCATGCATGCTTAATTATTAATTTATTATGCTACATATGGTTGGACTATGGAGGATCGATAATGATAGAGAGCAATATACTAATAAAAACGGTGTTTGTTAGTCTGTACCTGTTTGTTGACAAAGGATTTAACGGCATCTTCTGTAAGCTCTAGTCCATTCGTGGATCTAACAACGAAAGCCACAGGAACTTCACCGGCAGCTTCATCCTTTAGTCTGCAATTAAGATAGGCTTAATAGTTAGTAATTTTGCATTGCTTTCTACAAAAGGGTAAACGGAATCGATGGTAAAGCGATAAGTTGTATATTCGTGTTGAGTAATAGAACTCACGGGACAACAGCAGCATCAGCAATTGATGGATGGTTCACTAGAAGGGACTCCAGTTCTGCTGGTGGTACCTGAACATCGCAAACTGAAAAGTTTTAACATAAATTTTTACAAAAATAATTCTAATGCTATTTTTGGCGGGATCAGTAAATAATTTAGATGTATACTGTCACAGTGACATTTTAGTTATAATGTAGCTGGTGCTTGCCTGGAAGCCTTTGTATTTGATGATCTCTTTAACTCTATCAACAATATAAACTTCATCGTCATCATCAACATAGCCAATATCACCAGTGTGAAGCCAACCTAGTGGGTCGATTGTTGTTGCTGTGGACTCAGGATCATTCAAATACCCTGTTTCATTAGTGAACCCATGCATATTCGATCAGTACTTTTGATTGGTCCGTCAAGCATATATACACTTTACATATTATTGTTGTATATTAGTAAGATTACCTTTCATGATTTGTTCACCACGAATGCAAATTTCTCCAGCCTCATTGTAGCCAAGAGACGCACCAGTTTCAGGGTCGACGATCTTCAGGTCTGCATTTCTAACAACAATGCCACATGAACCCGCCTTGGTTGGGAAAGGCTCTTTGGCGAAGCCTGGGCACATGGACAACACTGGTCCAGCCTCCGTCATTCCGTAACCCTGTACATGGTAGGACAAACTGCTCAAATTACATATTCATTGCCTCATTGCCTCATTGGGAACAACTGAAGAACAAAGAACACGATTCTTGAACTAAATATATATAAGGAGCAAAAAAAAACGATCTTATATACTCCGTATAAAAATGTAATCTTACTCACACTTCTTACTGATAATTCTATAACTAAATCTGACTACTGCAGAAAGAGCAAAAAAGCGCTCGTGGCCTAATGGATAAGGCATTTGACTTCTAATCAAAGGATTGTGGGTTCGAGTCCCACCGAGCGTGTTTATTTATCCAACTCTTCGGAGTACTCCGTATTTTTTATTTTTTAGAATGACAATACGACATGAGTTGGTGTGTGGGACTAATCAAGCATTCTCCAGTGCCCAGTTAGAAAGGCCTAATAGCAAAAGACATAATTTATCATTGACGTATTATAGTGAGAGTTTCTCATGCAACCATCAAATTGGACGTGGACTAATCACATGAAAACACAAATGTGGATGACTGTTATATGCTAATGACACGGAGGCCATTTCGACACAAAGGCACCATGCATGCACGAAAACCACACACCTTACCAACCTCCACATTTGGCCATTTTGCCAATACTATTTGACGCCACAAGTGGAACTAGTAATTAAGTCACCAGCCACCATAAGACCCCCCCAAAAGACTGGAAAATAAGTACATTCATAATAAAAACATCTCAACTACCTTGATCATAATCAATCCTAGAAAGCATATGATTATTCGCATAATGCCAGAGAAGACCAATTGCACATCGGTCCCACACGATTTCAGCTAATTGCACATGCCATGCAAATCATCAACGTTACTAGGAGTATTAGTTTAAATGACACCATCTCATGAATTATTATTCTTAGGCTTTGACAAACGAATAATTATAGTTTAACGTATAAGCCGATACAATTAACGTATTGCTCCAAATCTCCATTAGTTTTATGTAGCAGAAAAAAAAAATCTCCATTAGTTTCCCAAACAAACGGACAAAACTAATATCGAGAAATATCTTTTTATTTTAATCCTACTGTAGAATTAGTTGTGGCCTGGCAATTAGCAGAACTTGACTATTCAAGTAATCAAGTAGGGGAGTCAAGACTCAAGTGTACAACGAGATCTAACTTGGCGGCCCACATGGTACGACCATTTAATATTCCACCGTTGATGATGTGTTCCCCAACTTTTCAAACAAAAAGTACTAACAAAATAAAAGTACTTATGAACTATGAAGTCAAATTAAAAACAGAGCAAAGAAACAGGGGAAGATTGCATACACTGATACACATAGTCTCCAACGTACTACAGACATTAGACATACATACATCATACATAAACTATAGAGTTTATATGCCAGTTATTACGTACTCACTAGATAAGGAGACATTCAGTTTCACTTATGCATAAATGCAAGTTATGTAAGCATGAGTTATAGAAATGAATATAGTGTAAGAAATAACGTAAAATTACCTGACCCAAAACAGCTTGAGGAATCCTCTCCCGGAGTGCATCCTCGAGCTCTTTGCCGAGGGGTGCAGCACCGGACATGACCATCCTGATTGAGCTGAGGTCGAAGTTCTCAACCATGGGGTTCTTCGCCAAGGCCAGCACCAAGGGTGGGACCACCATGGCCACCGACACCTTGTGTTTCTGTATGAGCTCAAGCAATGACCCGATCTCGAACTTGGGCATGATCAAGATCCCACTCCCTGACCTCAGCGCGATCATCATCACTGAATTGAGTGAGAAAATGTGGAACATGGGCAGTACGCACAGAAGCACATCTTCTTTCGTTAGGTACATGTTCGGGTTCTCTCCATCAACTTGTTGCGCCACGCTTGTGGATAGACTCTTGTGTGTCAATATGACTCCCTTCGGCAACCCTGTGGTGCCGGAGGAGAAGGGGAGAGCTACGGCGTCATCGGGAGAGATTTCGACGCTGGGGATCTCGTTCTCGTTCGCGTCGGAGAGGATTGAGAAATGGTGGCAGTTGTCCGGTGTTCCGTCGATGGTGATGACTTTGAAGTGTTTGTCAATGATGAATTCCTGGCTGTCTCTGAGCTTGTCCACGAAGCTGGACTGTGTGATGATTACTGTTGGGTTGCAAGCCTTGACCTGTTTGAAGATCTCGGAGGAGGTGTAGAAGGGGTTCGCGGTGGTGGAGATGGCGCCAATCATGGAGGCGCCGAAGAAGGAGAATACGAATTCGGGGCAGTTTTGGAGGAGCAGCATGATCACATCCCCTTTCTTCACGCCAAGTTTCGACAGCCCTGCCGCCGTCTTGCGGCAAATGAGGTGGGTTTCGGCGTAGGAGTAGATTTTGCCGTTGGCGCCGTTGATGAGGCATGGGCGGTCGGAGGTCTCGGGGAGCTTCTCGAATAGGTAGGTGTGGAGAGGGAGGTGGTTGTTGATGGAGATGTCAGGGAGCCTTGATTTGAAGATTTGCTCTGTTTTGAGATTGTCCTCTGTTTTGTGGGGTGGTGGAGATTTTAGAGAAGGGAGTTCAGAGTTGAGGAGTTTGGTTTGGATAGCAGCCATGGCCATTTTGTCTTTTGAGAAAGGAAACGAAGACAAGAAAGTGCGTTTAATTATGTGTTAATGATTTGCAGGAGGACAGAGAGGGATTGCGAGTAGAAATGTTGGATGGAGAAGAAGAATGAGAGTAATAAATAGTAGATGATGAGAGGAGTTAGGTGGGGGGAAAATGTATTAATCAAATCAAATGGCAGCTTATGTTTGAGTTGAGTTTCAGCAGAGGTGGGCAGTTTCTTATTTTCGCTGAGGGGCGGGGAAGACTAAAACTTATTTTGGCCATTTCTTTTGCTTACATTGGAGGATTTTCAATAGAATTCTAAAGATTTTTTATTCACTCCAATTCTAAATTACCGTCAGTATATCTATGCGCTAGACGTCTAGACCCAACTAATATTGGGTTTAATGAGAATCGAATGGATAATTTTATGATTGGAGTAATGGATATCTAACCAGCTTAGAGTCGGCTCAAGGGTAAAGCTGGTGAAGCCAGCTGCTTTAGGCCTCACAAAAAAATTAAAATTACCTAGTAAAAAAAAAAAAGAAAATATTTTGCAAAGGAACCACAACTTAAACGAACTATATTTCTACTCCTTAAAATTAGGCCTCCATATTCATTCCTTCCTAAAATTAGGGCTCATTTTATTATTTTGTGTTATTTTTAATTCATTCTTTTACATAGGTTAGGCTCCACAAATTTTTCATCCTGGCTAGTAAAAGGGAAGGTGACTGTTATCTGATGTTAATGTAAAAACTAGAAAAATAAACTTTGTGCAATAATTTTATTTTTTTACATATAAAAGGCCTCATTTCACGATATCGCTTTAGGCCTTCAAAAGTCTTGAGCCGCCACTGAACCAGCTTACATATGCCTTATTCTCAATTTTGGGCATTTTTTTGGTACTTTCTTTTTTGCCCCAAGTACTAACTAATTGCATCACCTCAAATGAGAAAATCAACTGGGAAAGATAGCAACAGCTTACGAGTTAGGCCTTCCTACTTTCTGATACTACTGTCTACTAATAATGCTGACACTAGTAACTACTAATTTGCTAGTAAGTCAAGCTGCCATCTCAATCTCACCTTTCTAAAAAGAACGTGGCATTACTATTGACACTCTTGTGACTTATGAGACTCTCCTACCTACCCACCCCTCTCTTTAGCCTTCTCTTGTACTACCAAATCTAATTCCCTACGTAATTGTGCATGACTATTATACTGATTTATGTTTTACACTTCTAAATGTTTTATACTTCTAAATGAGATGATTATTTTACTCGTACATTACATCAAAGAACAAATTAATATCACTATCATTTCGGAATTATTTCCTTATAATTGTACAACGGAAACTCGTGGCACACAGAAGGGATTAAACACTTCTAAATAAATACTTACTTGACTATTGTTAAATTATTGGGTATTACGGAGTACAGTTTATTACAATGAGTGTTTATAATTAAGTTGAATTGTCTTTCAAGAAAGTCAAGGCAACTCAAAATTCCATACTTGAGTATCAAAATATACCTTTTTCACATATTATTGCAAATTTATGTGGGATTTGAAAAAAATCAAAAAGTTTTGTTGTATTATCCGTAAGAAATCAGCTTCACTATTTCTCCTGTGAAGAGAACAAAATTCTCACATCATGGAATGTATCATTTTGTGATAGCAACCTTTGAGCCCCTTATTTATCATAAGAATTTGTGAAATGATCACAAACGAAAAAGTTGCTTAATAACTTCACTTTTTTGAGAAAGTTAAAATGAAAGTATAGCTCAATAAGAGCAACGACAACAATAATATAAGCAAAAACAACGCAATAGAAATATCAATTTAGAGGTGGAACTTTGGAAGTATAGATGTACAAATTATGACCCCTGTTAATAAGGAGACTATTTCAAAGAGGCTAATTTCAAATTTTGGTTCAAAACAATGATTGATGTAGAAATGTTGAGTACCATAGTAGTACTGCTTTTTAGAAGGATCGCGGGTTCAGTTTAAGGAACTCTGGCGTCTTTAGTCTCTATTTTCATTCCAAAGTCTTCCTTCAAGAGCTAAAAGAGACAAGGCTAAGGGCGCAGCTAAGTCAAACTAATATAATGATCTATCCGGAGTACTCGAACATGCTTTCTTTGTAGTCCACTTCTGCCTCTATATTTCTTTCACTTGCTTAAAGTTTAGGATTCTGTTAACTACGAGATGTCCAATGTTTTCTTCCTGGATTAATAACAGTCAAGATCGGAGGGCTAAAAGGACATAGCTTAATTTTTCCGCTACAGCTTACATAAGCACGAATTTGAAACCCAAATAAGAAAGGACCTGTTCAATGTTGCAAATTTTGACCGCCACTGCTCACATAAGCACAATCTAATTTTCTTGACATAGTTACAACCATGCTCCATTTGGGTTACCCCGTCTCCATCACTATAAAAGGGACAATTGCATAGTGGACTAAGGTGTAAAATAAGAGGGGGGGGGGGGGACATATACAAGTCTAATAATAAGCTCTCATCCATAATTAATTTAGAAGAGAATATTGTCTTTGAGTTTCATTGCTTTTGGAGTTTTGGCCGGGTCCTTTAGAGGCCAATTTGTTGTCCACAGGCCAGACACTTTAATTTAGAAGGCTGGAATGGCGAGTGTGAGGGGAAATCTCTCTCTCAAACGCTCATGATCTCCAAGTTACAAGGTATAGGTTTTAGTTTTACCATTAGAACAACTCTTTAATGGTACTATTTGAGACAAGTAATAGGCAACAACAAACTAGAAAATATGCAGTTACGATGCTGAGTTTTAAGACATTAGTTGAACTGTGGAAGTACCTATATAAGCTATATGTAATGTTGTACACTGTATCTGATACAAACATCGATATGCATCTTCATCATTTCGAAGACCAAGAGGGCAAGAGGCAAGATATAAGAAATGGAATCTGCTAAAGCAGTACTTTTCCTCTTCATTTTTGCCATTGCTTTCGTAATGTAGTATTGAATAGAAAAAATAAAAATTGAAACCTTGCATAGGATTGAGTTGATGCCTAATAAATATGGAGCAAGGACTACCTATATTCTTGAGGCATCCTCTTATGTGAATGCAAGATTCATATGCATGCACTCTAAATAAAAATAAAAATAAAGTGCAGGATGAAGATTTTGAGTGCAAGTAGCGCTCCTCTTGTATTGCTATATAGCCTATAGACATTCCCAGAATTGGAATCCTTATATTTTGTTATTGCTGTTTCAAGATTAATGTGAAACCAAATCAATGATGTTTTTGACACGCAGGAGAATATGTGGAAATAGGCCCCTGCTTCAAGAAATGATCAAGTTCTAAAGGACTTCATGATTGAATGCGATGTAGTGTAGACTGTGTGGCTCTGCTGGAAGAATTTACAATCACATTTCTGATTCTAGTCTTCAGAAATGAAACCAAATAAATCATCAATTGATCAATTTGTTTAGAACTCATACATTTTGTCATCAGAGCAAATGTAAAGTTCATAACACACTAAAACAGAAAGCGAAAAATATCTTGTTTTTCTACTTCTTGTGTATCACAATACAGGCAAAAGCGATACTCTATTGCTGTGATTTAATAGAGATATCTTGGTATGCGTAGAAGATACTACAAGGAAACTAACTTCATAGTGAATCGTACAGTTCAATTTTACAGCAACTAGCTTAGATTTATTGTCAACAACAAAACGCAGTATAAACACACGATTAACCTCCCTACAGATGCCAGACGCGGAGATCCAGAATTCTGCGGGCCTGGTCCGGAACCAACCGGTTGAGGGGTTGCAGCTGGAGCCATGTCAAAACTACCACCAGAGGCACCATGCGGCGAAGGTGGCCCAGGTGGAGACAGGGACGGAGGAGGAGCCATTGTCAAGGGAGGAGAATCAGTAGGCAGTGGCAGAGTTTCGTTAGTGCCTAGCACCCCGTCTATTCCATGGCATCTAACTGAAGATCCAGCAACACAAATATCAGGGCTAATAAGCTTCACGTTGTTAAGATAGAAGCTCTTCCTCCCATTGTTGGAGACCTTGAGCACAAACTTAGGCTCTGACGATGGGATTATTGTACCCGTCGGGAAATGCTTTAGGTGTTCAAACCTGAGTGGAGTTGGGATCGAATGCCTGAGCAAAAAGTCAAGCACATCATTCTCAGGTATAACAGCCTTTGCAAGCACCCGGTTGTTGGGCATCAAGAAGGTGATGTTGCTGGGGATTTTGTTACTTGGAACCATGTTTAGGAGCATTACAAACGCAAAGTAGTTAGCTCTCTGCATCTCTTCAATAGCAACACCGAGTGTTTGGTCTGTTGGAGTGTTGCTAGCCATGGCTGATGGTATCAGCGCCATCATAAGAAGTGAGAGGGTAGCAGTGACAGCCATCGGCATTAGAAACTATAGGGGATTTTCTAGCTGTGTGTTTGAAAAGCGTAGGGCAAATTGTTTGCGCAGGAACACTAGATATCTAGCAAAGGGAGAAATAAATTTTATTAGCTTAAGACATGCAACTGAGCTGGTTCAACAACTACAGTTCACAGTTTCAGCATGAATAGTTTTTACCGGCTTTAAATATTACTTCAGTTTTAGTCTGAAATTGAGGAGAGATTATTTTGGTACCGATTAATGGCATGTTGGACAACTTATCACCTACTATTTTTCTTTTTTCTTTCTTCCTCTAAGAAAAACAATTTAACAATTGCCAGAAATCTGTTTCCTGAAAAATGGTATCGAGACAGAGTTGCAAAAACGTCATTTACTAATATGCAACAAAATAATCTCAACAAATGTTCCCTCCAACAGTACAAAAATGAACGAATATGGGGGCAGTTCACTACAAGTTACTCCTTTTCGAGACAACCGGTCCACCTTACTAACACTGCCAATCAAAGGAAGCCCTTAACTCATGGAGCAGTGTCAAAGAATTTGCAAGACTGGCTTTTATATAACCACAAATATTACCTTCTAAGGGAACTGGAATGAGCCTCCAATTTGATCAGTGCCTGATGGAGGTTTAATAGCAACCCAAAGCAGGGATATTGTAATGGCAAGAAGTCCCGACCATACAAAAACAATAGTCGGTGTCCTACCTCTTCTTCCCATTAGACCTTTAGCGAAGGGGTAGAGATGTGCCAAAACCCAGAAACTGAAGAATACTCCACCTATCAGCTTACTCCATTGCGGTATAGTACTGTATATAGTACGGCTAAACCCAACTGCTATCGCTATCAAGTTGACCATCATGATCACAATAGGTGGAATCATTAGAGATGTCCATTTAACGATGTAGAGTTCTGCAAACTCATCGTCATCATCAGCAGCAGATTTAGAAGTCAGGGTAAAGGAGATTTCAATCCCGGCTATCACCTTTAGCAACCCCTGAAGGACTGCTGCAAGATGCGCACTTGTCCCTCCAATTAGCCAAAACTGCTCATTACGCCACCATTCCTCCAAATTAATGCCAGACCATTTGATCTCGAGCACGGCCAGCATGCTAAGAGTAATAGTAATGACCAATAGGTAGGTGAGGAAAGTGACATTAAGGGTTTGTACAATAAATTGGCCAGAGAAGAGAGAAAGGGCAGGTAGGAAGCAGTATACAATTAAGAAGATAGAGGTGAAAGGATAGATCCCCACATTAAGGTACGCAATTCTTTGTAGGATCTTCATTTTAGGACTGGCAAGTAGGGCATTGTTACGGGAAAAGAAGATTTCAACTGAACCAGTGGCCCAACGGAGAACCTGATGAAGCCGATCAGTGAGATTGATAGGAGCCGTCCCACGAAAAGCATCACGCTTTGTGACACAATAAATAGACCTCCATCCCCTGTTGTGCATCCTATACCCAGTGACCACATCCTCAGTAACAGATCCGTAAATCCACCCTACACGTTCTCCCCACTCGGTCTTGTCTTCATACCAGCACGAAATGACATTAATTGCCTCGGCAACAGTTGATGCATCAAGCAACTCTCGACCAATTGTGAGAGCACCAGGTGGCCTTCCATTTTTGACAGCAGGGTGATCAGCCAATGGACGGCCTTGGAACTCCGCGATAGGAATTGAATCAATGAGGAACCTAGAGTTGCCAAATTTCTTGGGAAATGTGGAAAGTGGCATTTCTTCATCATCAGAATCATCGCCCATTCTTAGTGCTCGGTTCTCTTCGGCTGACGTAAGTTTCCTGCGACGTGGGAAGCAACAACTCCAGACACTTGGAGCACGGTCTTTTGCACGAGGTGGATCAAAGCCGTACAGTGCCATTCTTCGGAAGAGACAACCAGTTCCTACATAAACTGGGCCTTGAAGTCCATCAAGAGCCCGCATGTTAACGTCAAAGAAAACAGTGTTGTTGTTCGCATATCGATCAGACGGGTCGATACCCTCGAATCTTTGAGGGAACTGCACATAACAAATCCGATCCCCACCGCGGTCCATCATGAAACACATGCCTTCTCTCATTGCTTGGGAGTTGTATATATAATGGTCACAGTCCAGGTTAAGAATGAAAGGTCCGTTGGACATGATTGCTGAAGCTCTCACCAAAGCATTCATGGCTCCAGCCTTCTTGTTGTGATCATAGCCAGGACGCTTCTCACGAGACACGTAGACCAGCATGGGAAGACGAATATCAACACCTGTGAGGTCAAGAAGCCTGGACTCATCAGCAGAGCCAAAAAGTGGGTCTTCACTAGGAGGTTTCAGCATCACCTGCATGATTTCAACAGTCAATATCAGCAATTGTTTCCTTAGCCAAGAATTCCTCCTTGAGGTTATAGCAATGAGTCAATCACCATTAATAAGATTTTCCATCTGTCAGAAATCAGTGCTCAGTATTGAACAATGTAAAGCCTGGCTGCTCAATTTAACCCAACCTCACTATTGGACATCCAAATATAATACTCCAATTGAATGCTAAACCAACCAATGGGAATCCCTCAAATTGGCAGAAGACAATCTTATACCAATTATCCACCAAAGCCAGTAACTCAAGAAAGAAAAAGAGTCAGTGCTTTCCCCAGATGCAATTCACATAGCTTTTGATGACGCACTCTGTCATTAATTTTGCATGATAAAAATATCACTTATTTTGTTTGTCTACATTCTCAGGACTATTTACTAGCATATTTAAGCCAGCTCTTTTGCGAGGACTTTTATTTAGCAATTAATGTTGCTTGATGACATCCTTTTCAACATCCTTCACCAAATACATAACAAAGGTAATGTAGAAACAGTTTTTTTTAAGTCAAGATGCATGATACACTTCTACCAGTATCTTCTCAAGGTTGCAAAATTGCAATTGAAGCAAAAGGGATGTTTGTAAGGTTTAGTTATGATAGTTCAGAAAAAGAAGCCATCAAAAGGTTACCTGTATAATTCCTGCATGATCTCCTTTTGAATGTTCAGGAGAAGAATGAATCCAAGTACCAGGCCAGTGAGTTCCATCAGCCATCCAAGTTGCTTTTGCGATTTTGACAACCTCCAGTGGTTCATCAGATTTATTTTGTCTCTGAAGTTTCAGAGCTTTTATTTCCTCTCTGGCATGGTAAGCATCAGAACGCCGCCGAATAGAGTCAGGCAAACCATTAATCCGGACCTTAAATTCATCATATTCTCGCTTTATCCGTCTACGGTCCTTAACAAAATCTGGTCGTACTTTATTTTTGTACGGATCCTTCTTTAGACTAAAATAAGATTCTGGATTCCTGGGTTCAATATTATGCTTACGACAGAAAGGGACCCACATATTAGCAAAGCTTGCTGCTTCGGCCATGGCCTCAAAAGTCAAAAGGGCCCCACCGTCATCAGAAACATAGCAAGAGAGCTTCTCAACAGGGTAATCAGTAGCAAGAATAGATAATATAGTGTTTGCAGTAGTTAGTGGAGGCTCCTTCTCTGGATCCGCAGTAGACACGAAGATATCAATTCCTGGGAGATCAGATCTTCCAGTGGGATTGTTGGGAGTTGGGATCTCAAACTTCTCTTTCAGGACATTGAGATCTGTAGCGCGATTGACAGGACATAGTTTAGGCATCTGATCAAGAAGCCAAGAGAAGGCAAACCAAAGCTCACAAACGACAGACATTCCCCACAACCATACAGCATCTTCATTTGGATGTTTGATTCTCCAGGCAAGGAAGAGGCCGAGAACAACCATTCGCACAAATATGAGCAACCTGCAAGCAGCGTGAATAAGCATAAAATAGATAATCAAAAGTAAAAACAACCATAAGGAGTAGTCAAACAGGATTGTCTTGCAAAAAATTAAGATGTCGACTGAGCAAGTATTGAAAAGGATAAATTGGCAATAACATCCACCAAAAAGGAATTATACCTATAAGGACTGAGAACAGCAGCAGGAATCTTCAACTTACGAGTGAGAGGCCTCCATGGTTTGCTTATTAATTCTTGAGGCTCATGAACGTCCCCATCGTTGCTGTCATCTCCAGGGCCCCCCTCCTTAGGCCAAATAGCATTTCCATAACCATAAGTCCCCTTTGTTTCGAACAACCAGCGACTGTGATCAAACTCTGCAGTCTGGCTTCTCATCAGCACTGACTTAGTCGATTTCATCAATGACAACCGCCTCTCCATCTTTGACATCCCAGCTGGAGCCGGAAGTGGAAGAGGCCGTTCATCAGTCACTTCATCCAATTCAGTATTCCTGTAAGGCTCCTTACAACCAGGGCAAAGTGCACCCCCAGACTTGACTGCATCAATATAACAATCCCGACAAATCTTGAAGTCACACTCACAGGGAAGAATATCATCGCCCCTTTCATCACTCATCACATTCCCATCACAGCCATGGACTGCACAAGAGGATCCTTTGGCACCCGCCATCTGAGGATGGCTAGCTTCAGACTCAATCACCTTGTCCATGAGGTGAGCCTTGGTGACACTATTGAATCCTCCTGTGAAAAGAGAGCTGGATACGTATTGTTCCTCAACCCTCTGCGATATAGTAGGATCCGCCATCGGCTGGTTATCAGGCGTTGCCGGTATCTGAACCGTATAGTTTGCAAACTCTGAACTTGAAAGTTCACTATCAAGATCGTCTCGCGAGTAATTAACATAGCGGCCTGAGGAAGTTCGGCGAGCAAAGGTGACAGTTGGGGGTAGTGGAGGTCTCAGTTGCTGCAGCTCAGATGCATCTGAGCTGTTCGAGAGATTCGATCTACTTTGCCTAAATGATTTGGATGCCATTTCTAGATTTCACCACTTGACCCTATAAAACAAACAATTCAAACATTTCATTCATGTCCACTGTACTCACTAATCTATAATAACAATGGCCACGACAGACAAACACAGACCAGGTCCAAAATCATATCCACTTTCATTTGCTAAAAGTGTTAATTCAGAGTAAGACACAGAAGTATAAAAAAAAGTACTTTGTACAATATAAGCTTAAGTGAGAGAAAAGAAGATATACACAAACACAATTCAACAGCTAAAAACATTAAAGAGCCATTAAACTTGAAACAAACTGAGTTTAACTTAGTTCAGAACTACTTTTTCTGTAAAGCTCAGATCTTTACAAGACAGCTACTCATAGCAGTAACAAAATAAAGTACAGCTGAACTTCCAACAAATGAAAGCAACAGCTGTAGATCTCCAAACCCTAAACAACTCAGCTTCAACCATCAATCAAACACTTATGACATCAATCAAAAACAGCAGCAATGTGGATAAAGTACTTAACTTTACTCAAACTAAACCAAATCAACAAAAGGGTACACACCACTTTGTGCAAAAGCAAGCAAATTGTAGTACTAGTAAAGAAAGCACTAAAAGTGGAGAAACAAGCTTACCAGTTAGAGCATATATTCAAAGGAGATCTCTTTAGTTTATGATGCTGGTAAGATCCCAGTAAACTCAACTTAAACTCAACTCAACTCAACTCAACTCTTGAATAACATCTTCATCCATTTCCTGTTTTTTTTTAAAAAAAAAGAAAAGAGTTTGATTTTTGGGGGGCAGAGGAAAAGCTAAGGTGTGAGAAAGCAAAGAAATGGGGTGGTTTAATACAAGTGCCAGGATAAGTAGCAAAGCTGAAAAATGGAAACTTTAGATTAATAATTTATTGGTTTAGCATAAATACTATTATTACCCAATAGGAAAAAGCTAAGAAAAAAGGAAAATGGTGTTTGAAAAAATCTTGAGTGTTTGCTGTATCGTAGCTTCACACGGCAAAAGGGTGAGCAGAAGTTAGTTTTATCTGCAGCTAGCAGTCAAGCACTAGACTGTAACGACCGCGTTTCGTTAAGCGCGTATTTTGCTCTATCTTTATTTTGAATTTAATAATACTCAATTACTGATTGTATGATTAATTAATGTAGTATTTGTTTATGTTAATGTCATCTTCCAGTCATTTTTTGAGGAAGTACGAGTGAGAGAAGGCAATGGTCCGGGGCACGTGGTTAGATCATATGTACTGTATATTGTCGCAGTCATTGTCACAGCCGCAGACATGCGTTTTGCTTAACTTGTGACTTGTGTTTACTGTTGGCGTGCTGGTCTTTAGCTATTTAACATCACTTTTTTGTTGCCTTAAACCTTGCTTAATTGCCACTGCCCTCAAAATATGGGTCCTCTTATCGTTCATAGTACAACTTACATTTTCAGTTTAATACTACTTGAATTAATTATTAATTGTGCATGGACGGATATAAAAAATGGACGAAAATTTGCAAGAGGCATCCTAGACACATATAATGGTGAATGAAACAAAAAAGTTGACAAAACGTAGCCTTGATGTAGCCCAAACCATTGGATTTGCCAATTATTCGTACGCTCGATTCGAGCGATAAACACACTGTAAATCAATCAAGACGAAAAAATGACATTGCCAAATGATCCAATTATGCTCCTATATACCCTAGCAGCATGCTAGATCGATTTCATAACTTTTTCCAAATAGTAAAAAATCGACCCTTTTTGTGGACTATTATCCACGAAAAAACCTCGTTTCGGGGCCCGTTATGGAAATGAACAAAAATTGGCATGAGGCATCCTAGACACCTATAATGGTGAATGGAACAAAAAAAAGTTGACATAACGTAGCCTTGATGTTGCCGAAACAATTGAATTTGCCCATTATCACAAGCTCGAATCGAGCGATAAACACACCGTAAATCAGTCAAGACGATAGAATGACATTGCCAAATGCTCCAATTATGTTCCTATATACCATAGCAGCATTCTTGGTCACTTTCGGGACTTTTTCCGGAAAATCAAAAATCGACACAAAAAGACGGTTTTTGTGGACTATTATCCACGAAAAAACCTCGTTTCATGTCCCGATATGGAAATGGGCAAAATTTGGCAGGATGTATCCTAGACACATATGATGGTGAGTGGAACAAAAAAGTTGACATAACGTAGCCTTGATGTTATCGAAACCATTGGATTTGCCCATTATTCACACGCTCGATTCGAGCGATAAACACACTGTAAATCAATCAAAACGAAAGAATCACATTGCCAAATGATCCAATTATTCTCCTCTATACCCTCGCAGCATGCTTGATCGCTTTCGTAACTTTTTCCGAAATAATAATTCGACCCAAAAAGCCGGTTTTTGTGGACTATTATCCACGAAAAAACCTCGTTTGGCTGCTCGCTATGGAAATGGACGTAAATTGGCATGAGGTGTCCTAGATACATATCATGGTGAATGGAACAAAAAAGTTGACATAACGTAGCCTTGATGTTGCCCAAACCATTGGATTTGCCCA
>CAAKMY010082397.1:4192-14978 GCA_901111285.1 Corrigiola litoralis | reverse complement strand
CCCCGCCCCCCCAACACACATAAAAACACACATGAAAATGAAAAAGAAAATAAAGAGAAATGGAGAAAAGAATTGAGAAGCATCGCTGTGTGGATAGTTAATGGAAATTGTTGTGGCTTAATTCCTGTCCAGCATATCAGTGTCAAGGAATACATGATGAGGTCTCATTTCAAGTTTTTATCTGAATTGGAATAGACCCCTCAGCTGTTGTACATTTGTCATGACTCTTAACACCTCACAACCAAGAAAGGTATTCTACTGGAAGATGCCTGACATAAGAGCAGTAATATTCTTGAGCGAGCAAATAATGATTCTTTAGTGGTTTTCATCACCAAGAAATCTAGAAATAGGAGCATTTAGGTCTTGATGCTGGGAGCAAGATAATGGTTTTGAGGTTGGGCTTGAATGGGTGGAGCCGTTCCTGCTGAATGAGCGACAAGATTTTTGACACTTCGAATAGTACACTCGCTATTGGGCAGAGAACTTATTTGGTCGTAACTCATAAGACACAAGAGTAGAGACATTATGAGATAAAATTGATAATTACTGTTCCTGAGGACTTATGCTACTACATAAAAGCTGCACAAGTATGCATTCTTTTTTATGTCCTTGATGAGGTTATCCTACTTATTTGAATGTCCTGTTGGAGATCCTGGTGACGGCTGTCTTCCATTGTGTTTAGTTTTGGTTTTCATTTGGTTTGTGTCCTCTTCCCTATTTCTTTCCTCTCCATCTCGTGGGTTTTGCCGTATATGACACCATTATGTCACTTTGGGCAGTTGTTATACTTTCCTCTTCTAGACTTTTGTTATTAGGTTAAAGACGAAAGAAAACTGAGATGTTTTTTTTTTTTTTTTTTTTATGTCGATACTTGTAGGCGTCCTCACAATACTTGGGACTTCAGATGAAGCTGTTTTCTTTGTGGGTCTTATATTTTCTACATTTTTCTGCTAAATTGGGACTTCCCTAGGTCCTGTTGAGTGTTGACAGCAGGATGCATGTCTGGTGGCTTATGTTGTGACTTTGTGAGTGTGGGGGGAGGGGGTCTACTTGGTGACCTCTTACTTTTCTTAGCTCACTCACCGGCGAGATGTTTTGCCCTATGCTGTTCAGGTGTTGATTGAAGCAGTTGAAAATCATATGCCTGAGGTGATTGTGATTGATGAGATTGGCACAAAACTCGAAGCACTGGCTGCCAGTACAATTTCGCAGCGTGGAATTCAGCTGGTCGCTACTGCTCATGGAATTACAATTGAGAACTTGATCAAGAATCCTGCTCTTGATATGCTTGTTGGAGGAATACAGGTACTTCTGAACAATTAAATTGTGCTTGTACTAATGTATCTCTAGCATTCCATAATTTTTCATGCGGCCATTTAGATGAATGATATAGTACCCTTAATTGGACTGGCAACCATGCATGGAAAGCTTATAATGGACTATGATCAGTTGTTCTTCAGGTCTAGTATTCTTTGAAGAAAGCAAAGTCATGGTCACATAATAAAAATCTGATATCAAGGATGCTGTTGTTGCAATTAATGTTAGCATCTAACCTTCCAAGATACTCTTTATGACTTATTTTACTTGTGATATCTGCTAATGTTCGATAAGTCTTCAGGAACTTTGGAATTCATATGATGTTTTCTGGATGTCATATTTTGTACAACTATCTGGTTGCTTAATCTATATGTTTAAGGGAAAAGGTAATGTTTCATAAAGTTTTTGTTGTACACTGAAGCAATGACAACTCCGATGGGCCTATGCATATCCACTTACGTAATTGTTGCTAAATCTAAATAGAAAATTGACTATGATGATACATACAGTTCTTGTCACACCGTGCTCTGTCTCATAAGTCTCAAAAGCAGGGATGCTAATCCGTATTTCCCCTATCAAGATTTTATTAATTTTTTTCTAAATCTTAGATAGCAACCTCCATAATTTACCTTTTCGTCAGATTTGGTATCCAGAAAATTGACTTTTCTACCATGGTCATTCATATTCTTGGTGTAATGCAACAATCTGTCCTCCTTGTTTAACAGAGTGTGACCTTGGGTGATGAGGAGGCAAGTAGGAGACGTGTACAAAAGACGATTTTGGAGAGGAAAGGACCACCAACATTTCGCTGTGCTGTTGAATTAATATCGAAAACAGAATTGCGAGTCCACAGGAGTTTAGAAGTGACAGTTGATGCTATTCTTGCTGGTACATCTACCACTATAGCTTTAAAATAGATTCTATTTCATGGGTTTTTGCTGAGTAACTCATCTGCTGGATGATAGTTCGTAAATGAGTCTTCAATTTTATAATATGTTTGTTGCTAGTTACATCTGAAACACAAGTTGTTGTAACTTGGCATATTGGACTGTTGATGCTCTTTCTTATGAAATTTATTTGAACAAGGAAGATGGTTCTTTCTATCAATGTCTTAACTTGGATACTACTGTGACTTGTTGACGCAGGTCGATCCCCTGATTTTGATGTGCGCAAGATGAACTTTCGAGGATTACGAGGAACCGAACAAGGGGAAACATTTGTTGCCCAGTCCACTGGCAGGAACGTTAAATCTGTACGTGAAAATGTTTCTTTAGCAACTGTAGAAGAAATTGAAAGTAGTCACTCTCTTTTGAAGTCTCCGACAACAGTAGAAAATACTTGGAATGGCAGGAGATCCCTTCGACTCTTTGTATATGGGGTAAGATATTATTTTACGCAATATCTTCTGCACAAAATTGAGTGTATCTCTTTATTCTGCTCTATTGTGCTTACCAGCTTTGAGCCTCTCGCAATAACACTGATCCAGTATAATTGCCCGGCAGGGTTTTAATGATCTACATATTTTTTGCCTAACGTGCTAACCTCTAACCAGCTAAAAGTAGACTGATTGTTCCTGAAAGAACAAGAGGAAACAGTTTTCTCTGAAGGAAGCAGTGAAGGGAACCAACGTTGAAGTGGAGTAGGGCGGAAGGAAAAGAAGAAGAAAAGAGAGAAAAAGATAATAAAAGTTCACATTGCAGGAAAAGAATAACAACAATTATAGCAGTAACAACTAAATTTATAGCAAATAGAGGAAGATGGAAGAGAGAGGAAGTCATGTCAGAATTCTGATAGCAACTTTTTAGGGAATCAGGAATCCCCATTGACATTTTTGTCTTGTTAAAAAATTATTTCCACATTTCTCAGGGACTAGAATTCTATTGAAGGTCAAGTTACATATTACTAATTGGATCCCTTCCCCTCTTGCTAGGTCGACCCAGCAAGAGGGAGGTAGGGGTAGTTGGGAAAACCTCATCCATCTAAGTTTTTTCTTATCTTGTAGACAATTTAATGAGAATCACCTTAGAAGTCAGAAAATCATAGAAATACAACAATGTACTCTCGGATTATTGAAAAAAGTATGGCAGTAATGTTTATCAACAAGTACCAGCCCCTTGTAGAGAGTCTCCAATGTTTATCATTTACATGTGAATTCTTGAGCTGATTATGGCTTTCTTGTTTCAGATATTGGAGGCGACTATTGTACAAGGGATCCAGAAGCTGAATCTGGATGATGCAGTTGAATTGACTGATAATATAAGTGAAGCAGATGTACTACTTGCGTTGCAATCCAAGCTCAAGAAGAATCTAGGAATTCAAGCTGTAGCCAAATCTCATGATAAACCTATTTATGTGACTAAGGTTTGTTCTTTATCATGCTTTTGCACTGTCTATTCCTTGGCTTAATATTGTAATATACAAATATTGCCTAAAACTTTCTTGCAGACTATTTCTTTGGTCCAGGTAACAAAAGCACTTCGTTCAATAATGACGGAGTATGAGGACATATCAAAGGGTGTTGAGTCAGATGACAGTCTAAAACCTTCAGAAAAGATTGATGCTCTTGAGGTAATATATATCGTTTTTGTACTTGTCAGAATGGAGCTGATGGAAATACTAAAAAGCTTAATTTAAATGTGCATATATGTTTCTTTCCCTTCATCTGTCATCACCTGCAAATGAAACATTTTCTCTTACCCTGGAGTCAAAGTTCTGCTTCATTCTAAATCATCTTAAAAAAATTATATAAGAAGATATGACAATCTGCTAAATTCTTTCAAGTACACATTCCACAAACTTCGTTGTTTCTAATGTTGTAGGATGTTCAGCGGATCTCTGCAGGATACTTGTTTCCTGGATTCAAAGAGTATATAGACAGATAGAGGTTAGAGACTACACATTGGCGAGTCCTTGTCAAGAGGTTTAGAAGAAATAATCTAAGCATGTCCTGATCATTTGCGTTCAATTTCTGGGGAGAAGGGAGGGGAGGGTGGTGCTTGCTAGTGTAGAGGTTAAGTTGACTCATGTTTTTTTTTTCCTCTTGTTTTCACGTCTAACTTGCAGAAATTCACCATGTTGAAAAGCTGAAACCAATTAAACATCTAGTTTCCATGCATTTAAATATCATTCCAGATGAGGATCAAGGTTGGCCCAATGTTTGGGAACTCAACGTACCTGGAGGATGTCCCAGCTTCGAATCCTCATGTACCAAAAAAAAAAAAAACATTTCAGATAAAGAAAATATAACAATATTATTGCATTTTGGAACATAGTGATATTCCACTGTTCTTTTTTCATGGCTCCTTTTTTTTTTTTTTTTTTTTTAATTTTCGGCAACTATTTTGGTGTTTTTTGCAACTCTGTCATTGTTTGAGTAAATTTCTAACACACTTAATCTTTTCCACAGATCTAAAACACTCAAGCTCTGGATTTGGGTGTTGGAAAAGGTCTATAGTCAAATATGACTTGGGAGGGATTGGGGCACAATACTGTTTCATTAGATCACTATCTAAAAATCATTTTCATTCTACACTTAACTTTTTACATAATTAAAGGAAATATTGGTCATTATTTCCCCTTAATTCATAGACCATATATCTAGGCTTTCCCTCATATATAGGTCTTTCCACACTCGATAGTTTTGCAGTCTCTACTTTTCACTTTCGTGATGATGTAAACGCGTGACAGCTTGGGAGGGTGTGTGTGTGTGTGAGAGTAGATTGCTTAAGTTTAATGACAAATTCTAGTGCCTATTGTCTCTACTTGTTAACAGTCTTTAGCAAATAAACAATATGAAATGGAGAGCTAAGTTTTCAAATTACCCTTAAACACTTCAATAATAATGTTATCCCAAAGTTATTCTTACTCAGGAGTAAGCCTCAATCATCATCTTAGGCTTTTGGTTGAGATGGTTGTCTCATATGGTATTAAAGCAGTTTGGATCAAGAAGTCTCAAATTTGAATCCAGGGAGCCCCCTCTCACAATAAGTGGAGTATTTAAGGACAAGATACGAGGAGGGCCCACACTTGAAGCCCATAGGCATTTTGCGTGAGGGAACGTATTAAGATATAACCGTTGATTGAGCCTCAATAATTTTTTTAGGCTTTTAATTGAGTTGGTTTTTCACATGGTATGATTTTATGCGAGGTCTTGGAACCCCCCTCTCCCCTGCTATATAGTTACTTCATTGTCCCGCTCGACACTTAATAAGCCTTGTATGAGGGGTTGTATTAGGAATATAATCATTAATTGGGCCTCATCCATCAACTTGGGTTTCGGTTGAGTTGACCTTCTTCACAATTAGACATAGGTATGTGTCCAAATGTCAGACTCGACTATTTTACGAAATTTCTACAAGTGGCTTAATATATTGTGTCCAAGTGTCATACCCATGTCCAAGTGTCAGGTTGGAGATGGGTTTGTGAGGCAATATGAATAGTCCGGGTTACATAGAATGCAATACCTCAATATATAGTACAGAGAATTGAAAAACACTCCAATAACCTAACCCTAGATATTCTAGATACTCTAAAGAGAATGATAATAATATTACTAATCTATATCTATCATTGCGTACGTGTAGTGTTGGGTTATCCTTAAAACTCTTTTGTACGTTTAGGCGGTGGGGTCTTTAACAAAATGTTCCTAGCTAGAATATCTGCCTTTTGTAATATTGAAGTTAGGAGTCCGTTTTCTCTATAGGTTCCTTGAGTTTTTATTTATTTATCTATTTATTTTTGTATTTCTTTTAACAAAAAACAACATAAGTTATTGCTTATAACTATATCTCTTACTTCTATATAAGTTCTCTCATTTGATATCATTTTACTCTTTTACTTGTAAACGGAAACACATTCTCTTTGATCATGTATGAGAGAACCCATCCCAAAAGCTACCAATAGCCCATGACCTATATAAGTCCACGAATGTCCGGCATATGACCGATGTGGGACTCAAGTCCCATACCTTTCTATGGTTCATAACAATCCACTATACTGAGCACCGTCACCAGAGGGTGGCTTTGCACTGGTGGCCTGCTGTGATACCATTAATATAGATCATGGGAGAACCCATCCCAAAAGCAAGCTCAAGGGTTGGAAGAGCCCATGACCTATATAAGTCCCATATAAGGCCCCATATGACCGATGTAGGACTCAAGTCCCATACCTTGCAATAGGTCATAACAACGCACCTGGCTTTTGGCAATACGTATATCGTATCCTCTTGTATCTCCTTTATATGATGTCCCGCGTTTGCTGAACCAACTTTGAGCGCCCAACTTTCTTTCGACATACCCATTTAATTAAATAATTGACGAAATTACGTGAGCCGTGAGTATCTTTTTTTTTTCTCTCAAATCAACATGTATTTTGTGGTTCAATTGTCTTCTTTCTTGTGGTTTCTCTGTAACCAGTGCTCAATGTCTTGTACCATCTACTCTTATTTTGGACTGATGAGGAAGTACTTGCCATGCTGATGCGACATTGCCTTGTTAACCTGATTTAGGTGCTCTAAGCAGCTTGCTCTGTATCAGGACAATAGAACATGTGTGTGTCGGTAGATTCCGGATAGTATTGAAGAGTCATTCTCACTAGTAACGATCTTGTTATCAGGTGAAAGACCATTCTCGCTTCACACTTGCTATATTCGCCTGAACCCATGATGGCCACATGTAGACTGCTTTTCTACCTTACACCACACAGTTCTGAGCTATATGTTGATGTCATCCAAGTACTTTTTCGGAAATATGCTCAAGGTCACTAGCAATAACTATATCGAACTCATGACTCCTCAAAAGCTGGCACATGAAGCTAACATTAGACATTTGGAGTCTCCTAAACTTGTAATTGCTCTTTCAACTGATTGCGGCTTGTTGGATCCTCATTGGTCGAAAGTGCAATTAAGTCTTGTTCATCGAATTTGACTTGGCTTATTTCCTAGCAGAACTAGTAGTGACGGGCTCAAGTACCAGTAAATGAACTGGCTGTCACTCTAATTTCTTTTGGTGCCTACCTATTGCTATTATTGTCTTTTTATTTTTTTCTCTATCCTTTTTTTGGTTTTCATTTGTGATGGTGGGGAAATGAGTTAGTCCATGGGTACCCTGATGCGAGGCTTTGGATATGAATCTTTCATCTTAAATATTTTATAGTTTAACAGTAAAGAAACATAACTTTGTTAGTCAGCCCCTGATCTTTAGGATGTTTTTATCTGAATTTTTATATATTTTTTATGTGTCAAATCCCTGCCTATGGCATTGAAATGGAACTTATAGGGTTTCTGTCACACATGCCAATGGTATTAAAATCTGCTGTCCTCTTACAGGAGGCACGAATTGCTATCGAGCAAGTTGTAATTCTGAAAGGGGAGCCTGTGGAGCTATTGCCAAGGCCGCTGCACATCTTATTTCTTCAAAAGGGCCTTGTTCAAAAATATCAGCTTCAGTCAGAAATCGTGGGTCAGGAACCAGATGCCTGCCTTCATATTTTTCCTTTATATTCAGACACTATTGTAAACAAGAGAGACGAAGCAGCTGATGCTGCAATTACACTTGAGGGCTTTATACACACCAATGGCAACATAAATGGTTCATCACATTGTGTTGATAAGTTACCTTTATTACCAGACTATCCATCAAGTTGACAAGAAATAAGTGTGGCAACCAGAATTGTACATGACTCATCATCCAGTTGGCTGCTGCATTACAGTATCTTATACTTGTTTTATAAAATCATTGAGACATCCTAGCTGTACAGTTATTCATTATTAATCAGTCACTGTATTATTACAGTCAGTCTCTTTGTCCAATATTTGGCTACTATCCATATTGGACAGACTTAGCTGTCTCTTAAGTTCTCTTAAGTTAAATTCTTATAATTTTGATAGCCCAGTTGTCTTCTAATATGTGTATTGCAAAAGTTATCACCATGAGCTTGAAATCGCTTATAGTATCAGGACAGTTGGATCTTTCTCTTAAGGAAAAGGAGGATAATTGTTAAGCTAAATCATCATGTATAATTTTTTTTTCTTTTGCATCGCAACTGTCCTCCCAAAAGGAATTTCTGAGTTGGTTTAAATTAAGAATTTCCGGTTTTCAAAAGTAACACCCAATTGTGACTGCTTATATTATCAGAGTGCTCGCGGAACTCAGGGATCTATACATGATGCTTCAGGTTGCTACAGCTACCTTTTTTATCATCAAGTTTTTTTCCTTTTTCCTATAATCTTGTATTTGTTTGTTTGTTTCATGGATCCGTACTTAATTGTTTGCTTTGCAGAATTGCCTCTTATTAATTAATAGGATTGCTCAAGAAGTTGATATGCTTTTGGAAAGAGAGGAAAGCAAACTACCAAATGCCCATGAGGTAGCTGATAGCAAATTTGAAGGTCAGCAGTGACATGTACATTTAATTTTGTATTTACTTAAAACTATTGTGTAAACTTCTTTACTGGCATTGTTCATGAGACGTAGTGTTGAATTGTTTTTTATTGATAGACTGATAATGGTCTGAAGATCACTGCAGAGATGAGCTCAGTATCTGCATAGGTGACTCTTTATCTTCCTACCTTGAATCCTGCTTCTTGAAATGTTTCAATATATGTTTGTATCTAATTCGTAGTATGTTTACGTAGCTGGAAATACCTAAATGGCCCACTTAATCAAAATTATGTTTACATAGCTGAACTTCCAAACAAATTTCTCTTAGTTTGGACCACGGATCCCTGTTCTGGAGGTCTAGAAAAGTGAACATGTAAGCGATTTCCTCACTGTATGAAATGGCATGCCTGAGGCACTGAAAAGAAGGTGATTGCCGATATGGCTCTAGGTGAAGCAACCTTAATAAGCAAAATAAAGGCATCCTGGAACCTGAATCTCATAAATCCTACTATATTGTTGCTGAAGTGATATGGTGGTCTTGTGAGAGCTTCAGTACTTTTATGGAATGCATTATACTGTGATTGTATAATGTATACATTATTTATATAAATGTCTATCTCTTAATGTGGAAATTTAAATAACTTATGTTAGACATGTGCTTTCGCCTCATGCCTCACGTACAGGCCCCAGGACCCCTGTTACCTTGCCACAGGGCACCGAATGCCTTTCTGAAAATAGAACGTCTCCATTTTAGCCATAGGCAAAGAAACAGAAGCAGACTTCTGTGGAGGAAGTTTTAGATGGTCGAGGAGGCAAGTAGAAGTAGGTAATAATATGCTTCTGCATGCGGAAACGTGTACCTCACTTAGTTGGGGTGCTATCTGAATAAACCAAGTCGGGAAACCAAGTCTCACCAGGGGTGGAGCTTTTTGAATAAACCTTTTCTACAGACAAAAAGTATATAGAAAAACAGAAGAATAAAATTTCAAAATAAGCGAAAGAGTATAAGAAAAGAAAAGATAAATTTTCCTTTTAGGTACCAGTAGTTGTGTGCAGCCCAAGATAATTTTAAAGTCTTTCTGATTCATGAGCTCTAAGAAGTTGTTGGACTCACCATTGGGTAACTCTAGGAAACGTTTGCTAATCCATCCTGTAAGTGCTGTTTTACTATTCACATTGATGTGTCTTCAATATATTTATTAATAAAAATTCAGTGGATATGATTTGCTGTACTTCACATCAAAATGCGGTACATTCTAATGAGAAGATTCCACTGACAGTAGGACTTGCTAAATGCCGAAGGCATGGTAATAGACTGATAATTGGTCTTGTAGTCTGCTTTTTTCTGAGTGACTGCCAGTTTTGGTACTATTGAGCTGCAATTTATCAAATACTACTAATCAAAAAATACTAGATAAGGGTTCTGGGTTAGAGCTAAGATAAGTAGATGTTCAAGTCATGAGAAATAGCACACAGTAGTGATGCTGCCGTTTAGGGAGCATATTCATCCTGGAGCGACTCAGGAGCACTTGCTTGGCATCCTGATGAAGTTTCTCTTGGGTTCTCCCTACCAGGTGCCTTGTCTTGACTTACACGAGCCACATAAGCCTTGTGTTTCACACCATACCCTGTCCAATGGTCACTCCGACTATATTTAAAACATTAGAGCCTAGTTTGAGGTTCTAGTAATCAACTTGGGCACCTGGAAGCTCCTAAGCCCATGGATCTTGACAACATGAATGTAAACTTTGTAAGGCATTAGTTGTAACTATTAAATGAAACCAAATCTTATTTCCAAGTGAAATTGAAATCGCCTCACTACGTGGGAAGAACCTAGCACATTGGTAGTCTAATATTTTCATGGTCCAAGTATGTAAGATCATGACTCTAGTATATTTATCACATGATAGTGTGCACATTGTGAGTATGACTAGATTCTGTCAGCCCGATAGTTTAAGGAATTCAGCACACTTAGTGAAGCATCTTAAACGCCATAGGTAATTGTAATTTTCCAAACCGTGGTGCATATAAGTTTACAGCGCTGCTGTTACTTCAAATGGCTGAGACCAGTGGCGGATCTAGAAAATTAT
>CAAKMY010082375.1:0-13848 GCA_901111285.1 Corrigiola litoralis | reverse complement strand
TCTAGACTGGTAGGTGGTAGGTATATATTTTTTTTTTCCAAAAATAAGGGGATATTTGCTGCTTACTGCTCACGATAGTCCCTTTGAAAATAAGAAGGTGGCTTCCAACCCTATTCAATAATGTTACTGTGTACGAAAATTGGCGCAGTGTCTGCACCACACACTACTACAACTCTACAAGGGGCCGAGCTCAATGTGGGAGTCACTAACCATGTCGATACCGGCATGGATTCCAGCCTGGATAGAGTACGAATAATTAGCACCAGGTGGTGAGGTAATTCTGTCAAGGCCTTGCCAGTCTGAGATGACGAACCCCTGCCACAGATGATATTTAGGATTAAATTGGGTTTCTTAGCATTCTACAGTTTCATTATTAACAGTTTGGTAAATTTGGTTGAATAGATTCAAAAGATACAAATTTTTACCCTGAACTTCAACGTGTTCTTAAGGAAACCAGTTACGAGGGTATAATTAGCATGCATCTTATTGCTATTCCAGCTCGAGTAAGAGACCATGACTGTAGAGACACCGTCGATAATTGCGTTATAATAGCCCGGCATGTGAATGCTGAGCAGTCCATGGAAATCTATGACTGTGTTGTTTTCATTGATTCCCTTTGTTGTGCCACCATCACCAACATAATGTTTAGCACATGCTGCGACCTTTGTCCTAGAAACATACAGATGCAGACACAAATTATCAAGTCAACATGTCAGACAGATCAAACCATCATGGAGAAACTCCAGTGATGCATGCGCTCTTACAGAAATCATGTAGTCTCATTAGTAGTATAAGAAATTTATAATTATTGACGGTTCATGAATGGTTTTTTTTTTTTTTTTTTTCGGAGTGAGAAAAGGAGGCAAAAAGACAATGAATAACATTGATGAAATTTGAACTCAAGCAAGTCGTCAAAATTTTATACGCAAAGAAGAATTTTGTTTCACAAATGGTTTTTTTTTTTGTTTAACCAAGGGTTTCACCACCGAAAGTAGTGACTAATCCTTTTCACGGCGGGTGCTCTCCTAAGAGGTAAACGGCTGATCAAGAAATGTGCTCCATTTCCATAGGCAAGGATCGAATCCCTGACCTCATGGTTAAAGGATGAAGTGAGCAACCACTACACCATATCTCGTTGGTTTTGTTTCACAAATGGTAAGTACATGCAAAACAGAAATTTATAGTGTACTAATTCGCATGTGTGTGCATTCTATCGTTTTAAGATTTTTAATCTTCAAAATCTTAATGTGATATTTATTTTTGTTTAGAGGTGTAAACAAACACAAGCACTCATAGAGAGTTCGGCAATGTTTTCGATTAAAACGCTAGTTGGTAAGCTTACGTAACGAATAGGAACATTAATTACCTGTTCTTATAATAAAAGGAGTCGAGGTTGAGATACCTTATTCACCTTGTATGCTTTCGCAAACAACTCAATTGATTAAGTTGATTCAAGTAAAATTTAATATTTTAATATCTTAGTATATATATTAAATTTAAGATATAGTTATATTCAATTTTATCTTGCATGCACAACTACTATTTTGTCACTGAGAGGGTTTGAATATGAGACTAAAAGAAATCTCACCTCCCCCTTAACCACTTGTTCGCCTAAGTTTTGTAAGTCTATTTATTAAGATCAATTATTTAACATACATGCCGTAATTTGTTTGAGATATGCATTTTTCAAATAAAATTTCAACTATTATGTTCATAAACAAGCTCATATTACTTAAACATTGTCTAAAACTTGAACATAAATGGCTAAATTCCATGAAAACTTATTCAATTAATTACCATTTACGGAGTATTAACATACCAATATTTGACCCGACTCGAATATTTGCCTCGCCTTGCCTCGTTTCACATATTATTAGTTATGCATAAGGTGGGTACAAGGTCATGAAGTTGAGGAAGCATCAAGGTTTGGAGACTAGGGTTGATGGAAGTACTAGAGATCAAGGTAATTATGCTAGCTAGGTTTGGTGGAGAAATATTTGGCGATTAAATGTTTTCCCGAAATGGAAAACTTTCTTGTGGAAGTTATTTGCATATGCTTTGCCAGTAGGAAGTGAATTTCATCGGAGAAAGATTGAAATTGACTCTTGTTGTCTTCTTTGCCGCTCAAATGACGAGGAATACATGGAAGATTTAGCTCATATCTTTAGGGATTGTTCAATGGCTAAACATGTTTGGAGTGGTAGTAGTCTTGGTATTAATACTGGGGTTAGTCAGACTAATTCTATTCAGGATTGGGTCTGGCAATGGATTACATTCCTCGGCAAGAGAGATATGATCGATCATCACCCACATTTATTTTTTATATCTATTTTGTGGGCTCTGTGGATTAATAGGAATGGTTGTATTTTTGAGCATGGATCTCTTGACCCTCAATTTGTGCTTAATCAAGCAACGATCTATTACCAAAATGGAGTAGATGCAGGCTTTGATGGGAATTTTAAAAGGAAGAGAATGGGTGACGATATGATTGTGATATCTGATGAGTTTGAGAACGTTGAAGTTGAAATTGTTGGTACAAGTATCTCTTGTAATGTGACTAATTTCTTTGTTGATGGCGCTTGGTCCAATTGTAGTGTGGGGGCTACTGGGTGGGTTGCTAAGGATCATGAGGGTGTTCATATTGATGCAAGAGGGACTCGTATTACGACGGAATCAGCACTTCATGCGGAAAGCTTAGCCCTTAAGGATGCGATTGGTTGGGTTGTATCTAAAAAGATATATCATGCTCATTTCCATTCTGATTGTCAGGTTTTGGTCCGTATTTTGAAGAATGAAGAAACAAGACTGGATTCGTTAGGTTTTATTATTGATAGTATTAGGGATTTATTTTGCAATTTCCATTGTCTTAAGCTTTCTTTTATTCCAAGATGTCTTAATAGCTTAGCTCACAATGTTGCGGCGAAAGCTAAACTGTTGTAAGGTTTCCTTTACTTTTGTCAAAAAAAAAAAAAAAAAAGAAAAGTTATGCATAAGGTGGCCAGTCACCATCAAGTCTTACGCACCAAGTCTCAGGCTCACTGATATCGTAATCCGGTAGATTAAGATTAATATCATTACTTAGAGCCTGTCGGTTGGGTTTAATTGTCGGGTTTCAGATATTTAATTAACCGGGGGAGTTATGTCTGCAAATTGAATTCAGATAATAACCAACCGAGTAGTTGTATGATAGTCTCATGTGGTGGTCCAATGTTTACACTAAATAAGTTCCGTAAGTCACTGAGACTTATCATTCGTGTTTCGTGGTACTAGTTTATTCTGATCCTGATCCATATTATATGCCACTTGCTCAAGGTACCAGAAAATAGTGGGAGTAACATCATATGCACGATTCAGGGAAGCCAAAGTTGACCCCTCCGATATTAAGCTTTTAAAAATCTGCTGCCAGTGAGAGCAGATCTGTCAATTAAATGAAGCACGATTTTTCGCCAAATTCATAGTGTCATGGATATAGTTATTAATCGTGCATGACTTTATCTACAATTTCTCTATCTACTTTCCAAACAAAATGGGATAGCTTGTGCAATTTATACTACCAGTAGATCCACCACTGTCTAGGAGTAATTGCAACTTACTAAGAAGGGCAAGTACTTAAATTACGCTTCTTCTATTTTGTTAATGAAACAGATAGTTATCAAACAAGAGAATAGGATAGGTATAAGCACTTACTTTCCACCAACAAAAGGAACTCCCTTTTTACCGTGTGGGAGATCACCCTGTAAACCTGGTATAATTTGTGTCATTTCCTGGACGATTTTAGGGTCTTCACTATAACTCTCGTAGCACCTCCCCCATCTTGGGTCCCTACAAACCTGTTCATGAAATAAACAATGAGTTAGTCATTAGTTTTGAGCCAATAAAAATATTCACCAATGAATCTACCAGTGCAAACTGGATATACATCATTGAATCATTGATCAAACATACCGCGATACAAGGGGCAAAAACATAAGGAATTCCAGTAGCTCTAACTTCAAGAGCGGTTGCAGCTCCAATTTTCTTAACAAGTTGAGGGTCCCTGGTCCATAGAATGTCATAAAATCGTGTCACGCTTGCACGAATTTGTGGTCTCTACAATAATGCATCAGGAAACTTTATCACTTCACAATTATACTAAATGATCAATTACCTAGTTGCTCCCAATCCCACATTATGAGGGAAAATGGTGGCTTTGTAGACATTGTTGTGACCATGGACAGCATCAATCCCATAGATCATAGGAATTCCAAGGCGGGTAGAAAGTGAACCATGTTGGAATTCGTTCACCATGTTGATCCAAGTCTCAGGAGAGGCCTTTTCTGCAGGGACACTCCCTCCTCCACTAAGCACACTCCCTTGAAAAAACCAAACCAAACTCCACATTAGCTTAAGTTAAAAGACAAAGTAAAAAGCACAGCCTAAGTAGTAATGTCAAGTATTTGAATGTACCAATGAAGTACTTCTTCATGACATCGCCTGAGGCGACACTCCTTTCAATTTGAGTCATCTGTCCAATCTTTTCTGCTAGAGTCATACGACCCATTAGATCCTTAATTCTAACATTCAATGGCTGCTTAGGATCTTTGTACTTCAAGTATTCTGCATTCGTCAATGATGTCCAGTAACATGATGACAACAAAATTGCCACCCACAATATGGAATATCTGGCCATTTTCAGCTTCCTTCTTGTTCCCTTCATATGAACAATATGTCAATATGTATGACAATTGAAAGTTAACATTTCAGCTACAATGCAAGTGAACTTTAACTTTCAAGAGGCATATGCAATACGAAAATATGCTCAAACATTAAGCTAATGATCCCAAAGTCCAAAAAAATCAACTAAGAACTTTTTTAGTCAGTTGCAAAGCTTGACAAGTAGCTTCATCCTACCCCACATTATCAAGTGGGCCGGAAGCTTCAACAATACCGAGCAGTAACATTTAGACTAGATAATAACTAAGTTTAACAATTATGACCATATGAAAGGACGTTCAGATAGATTAACACTGTGATGGGGAAAAAATAAGCATCGGAACAATTAATCATACAAACGTCTAAGAACTTATAATTCCACCATATGCAAATGCAAGGATCACGCAAACTGATCATTATGTGATACTAGTTGAAGCACTATATATAGTCTATGTTTGGCCAATCTCAGCATGAAAGAAAGAACCATACATTCCTTAATTAAGTAATAGTACAGTGGAAAAATACACTACTACAAGATTATGAGTAAATCGATCTATAGTTAAGCTGGAATGGGAACTTACAAAGAGGGAACTAAGAAGTTGAAAGCTCTCTGCTACTTTTGCTATTAGCAGTCCCTCAGTCTCACAATGCACCACAGACGAGAGAGGGAGACAAATAGAGATGCTAGACCAATGAGATAACTGTGACTTGTGAGTTGTACAGACGTACGGTATGGGCTATTTATAAGAGGGGAGTGGTTTTATGCGACTACTAGGACATCTAGTTCGATTTCCTCTTTCTGTCATCTCTTTTGACATCATGACATGCTCTTCCTGGTCAAACATTTTATCCTGGAAGAGTGAATTAGCTATCTTTACGGGTAAAAACTTTAATGAGATGGTATAATTAAAAGTATTGGTGAGACAATCTATGAAGTTATCCATTTGCCCTTCACTTAAATATCTTAAAGTCCAAACTAGCTTTCAATTTGAAACCCAAACTCCCCCTCCGTCCACGGCTGCTCTTGGTGATGCCATCACCGACATCAATTTTTTGTCGGCGTCACCTCTACCCCACTAGATTTCTGACGTAAATCCGTTTAACCAGAAAATGCCTTGTTTAGGCAAGATTTGTGTTTTTGAGGTCGTACAAGCACTCTCTTCAACCATCGTTTTCGCTCCGATTGTTATCGGAGACACACCATGCGAGGCACCGTTTACTCCCTATTAACGGCCCAGACCCATGTGCAAAGGTTTGGCCAGAAAAAAACGTTGTCGGAGTTTCATGTTGTCGATCGCCAGCCTGCGTGAAGTTGTTGCTGTCGCATGGGGTGGGGGTTTGTCGTTTTGGTGGGGTAAGGGGAAGGGGGTTCATGTCGTGGTGGGGAATGGGGTGGGCAAAGAGAAATTAACGATTAAAAGAAGGGGGGTTGTAGACACCGTAATTCGTCTGTGTCAAACCTGATGATGAAAGTCTTTGGTATTTGCGTAGCCTAAATCATAGGTAGGTGAAATGTTAGTAAGGAGTGAGTTTGGAACTTGAGACGTGTCTCGATTGATACAAAAAGGTTAGTAATTGAGTTAGAATGTGTTAGCGTGGGCCGTATTAGTTAGATTCGTTGAATCGGAATGATCCTAAACTATTAAGGAGTGATTAAGCCTTGTTATGTGTGATAATGAGGTTTAGGCCCGCATCACTAGGTCCTTGCATGGACTAGGACGGATTAGAATTAAAATAAAAGGAAAAAGGTTGGCGGCTTCCATGTTTTGGTACAAGTATCTGGTTGGTCACAGTAAATTAACTTTTGGGTCCTACATTTTGCCGACTTCACTCGGGACTGCGAGACTTGAAAACACTTTTGTTAATTTGGCCCCCTTTTATTGTGTTGTTTGGGTGTGTTGTATTGTTTTGAACATATGCATGAGTGTGGAAAGGAAACAAACATTGAACCCACGGATAGTGACAANNTCCACACCAGATTGAGTTGGGATGTTGGGGTCATGAATTCTAACATTGTGATGCCTATCTCTCGATCCATTCGATATGAGGGGTTAACAAAGGACATGTCTACTTCGATCAGAAGGAAAGCATGCTCCTTTGTCACAAGAGCCTATTAAGCCATTCAAGCCAAAAACCCCATTGTGCATTGTTTGTTTGTTGTGTTACCATGATAGCCCTTATGCTCGGCAATGAAATATATACCCTTTTTGTACCTCTCCTTAAACACAAGGTATAAACAGTCGAATCAGTGATGACCACTTACTCTTATTAGAGTTCGTGCGAGCGCAATTCATTGACTATACCTTGTACGTCGGTATAGAGAGTTACAACGAGGTGTATGCATGGATTTGTTTTGATCGAGGTCTTTATTAGTGCGCAATTGCACAAGTAAAGGTGATATATAGCTAGTTTGTATCATGCGTAGACGTGTTAATACCAATTTGCTATGTGAAAGAGATATATCTCTTGTGTTTAGGTAAAAGGTCACCTATTTGTGGAGTCGTCCAGTCTTGAGTCGGATTTTGAATGTGGGATGTTTTCTTGAAATTAGGACTGTGCAAATTCATTTTGTTCGGGTTCGTAAGGAGATAGACTAGTAAGGAAAGAACGAGAAGGACCTCCTTCACCGATTCAAAAGACACCGTACTGCAAGAAGACCAAGATACCAATGACTGAGGAAGAGATAAAGAAGATGATGGGTGAATTTGAGCAAATGAAAGCCACATTGACTGAGGCGAAGACTCAAAATGAAGAACTTAAGAAGAAAGTTGAGTCGTTCGAAAAGGAAGAATCGGACCATGAGAGTGACAACGATGGTGAAGGCTCAACGGCCTCTGAACCCAAACCTACCAAGGTTGTCACATCTTGAGATGCCAAATATTCTATGCTGGAGGCCATGCTTCGCAAAAGTAATATCTTTGCGTATCAATTTATGGACAATGACTTTTTTGAGTCTATGATCAAGGGAAAGCTTCCTAAGAAGTTTAAAATGCCCAAGATTCCTGAGTATACTGGACAAACCCTCGCTAAGACTCATGTTAGGAACTTTGTTAATGCAATGCACTTGAAAGATGTTAATTGAGAGAAGTTTTTGGCCTTCTTTGTTCTCTCACACTGGGTGATCAAGTGAGCGAATGGTTCTTCCAACTTGATCCACAAAAGACCGATACTTGGGAGAAGGTGAAGAAGGAGTTTATGGATCAATATGGCTATGGAACTAGGGTGAATCTCAATACTCTTTGTGATTTGTAGTTGTCCAACTAAGAAAAGGATGAGCGTATCACCGTTTTCCTCAAGAAGTGGAGAGCAATTGCGATTCACATGATCAATAGGCCTTCTGAGAAAGACCAATGTAGGACTGTCATCAACAATCTGCAGCCATCTTACAAGACTCACATGGAGCTGAGAGTGTTCCAAGACTTTTCTGAGCTGGAAGAATTGGGCATTATTGTTGAACAAAATGTAATGCCCCATAATTTCAGGGTATTTCTTTATTATTTTCTAAGACCTCTTATATGAGATTATTTTAATTTATCATTTTTAATCAAATAATTACCTTTTTGGGTTTTTTCATAAAATAAATTAATAAAATAAAGACTAATATTTTATTAATTTTTTTTCGTAGTCTTTCATTATTTTAGAACCTCGAGACGGATTTTAGGATTTTTGAGTAACTTTCTATTTTCGGAAAGCCATTCTAAAATAGCAATTAGGGATTTTTAGGACAAGAAGAGTCCTTACAAAACCTAAATAAAGGAATTCAAGAAGATTTTGTAACGCTCGAACAAAGCGCATAAGCTTTTCGCTGACGATTACGCCGAAGCTCCGGTCTCCCTCATTTTTCTACCGTTTTTCATAATTCTTATTCCTAACATCATATATAGGTAACAAGATTGAACCCCAAATTTTTAGTTTTGAATTTCATGAAGAAACGATTGAGCTATGTCGTGCCCTAGTTAGTACATTTGGCGCGCATTTCGCTAGTTTCAAGCCTCGTTTATGTTTGATTGTTTTGCGATGTTCTAGCAATTCTATGATGTTATCTTTTGTTAGATGTTAATGATGTTTGGGTAGTTGTTTTTGTGGGTTTTAGCATTCTTTCGAATTGGTATTTGGGGTGTTTTATGCGCATGAAATGAGGGGGTATGTGCTCATTTTGACTGAGTTATATGTCGAGTTTTGTGTTGTTAAATTGTGATCAATTCATATATTGTTTATTGTGTCAGCTAATTTGTCTACATGTAGTGGTAGGTACCTTGGAGATTATTTTCGTGGGAAGGTTTGATATCTAACCTTGGCTACGATGTTATGTTTGTACTTTGACGTTCGTTGCTTGGCAACTCCGTCAAAATAAGGGCTTCTGTAGTCAACGTAATTCATCAGTGTCACACCCGATGATGAAAATCTTTCATATACACGTGTGTTAGATCGTGTACAATAACGTGTTACTCATAATGCAAGTGCGATGGCTCGAAGGTGGATTAAGGGTGAGTTAGGACTAGTGATGATCACCTATTTTGAAGTCAGAATGATAATTTGGATTGCTTGACCTGATTTAATTTTTTGTGTGAGAATTATATTTGTATGAGATAAAATTTACTAGAGTAATAGGGCTTATGCTTGCTTCATTAGGTCATAAATATGACCTAGGAAAGATTTCATCTAAGGAGAAATGAAAATGAACATTGCCACGCAAAGGAGGTACCGACCAATATTGAGATGTACCAATTAGACCCTAGAGAGCACTAACGTGAAAATAGGAGAATTTTCTTAGGTACTGGACTTCTGCAGTACTGGTCAATACCACACTAGGTATCAACTTGTACCCATACGCTACCATGGAGGGGCTTTTCAAATTTATTTTCATTTTTTTGCTAGTGAAGGCCTACAATTATACTATTTTTGTTCGCCTTTCACTATATAATGTGAGAGGACATCATAGAATTTTGATATTGAGTAAGACTTGTGAAATTGTTGTACATCAAAGAGAAAGGTGGTAGCCATAATAAGAAAATATCTTTCTTATAGAAAGCACTAAATCAACATTAAACCTCGAGTCACATCGTCGTATGATGTACATTAGGGTTAAACTTTAAGCTTTTATTACTTTTCCGCCCCCTTTATCGCTTTATATGTTGTTTATATTAACATGCATTTACATTGTTAAAGCTTAATAAAATGCAAGGGTTTGTATATGACAATGGTTACAAGCACATTAGAATCTATATTTTATGGTATCCCATAGTGTTATGTTAGGGTGTAGTTGTATTTATTGTTAGCTAGCATCATGCTAGGGTTGTGTAGCCATAGTACCATGCTTAGGATCCCTTGTTAATTATCATGTTGTAAGTATGTATGACTTAGTTTTGTTTACTTCTAAAGTACGCATAATATGATTTGTTTTACATATAATTTTGAATTGCCTTATATTTATTGGATGTTCAACGGAATTAAAATGGTAAAGCTTGGCCAATTGTCTATATATATATATATATGCTAATAAACTTGAATCACCTATTACAACACTAGCATGAACATTGATATATGAAACACACTCCAAACAGGCTCGTAAATAACATAAGTCTCTCGTAGAGACTAAAAGGGAGATATGTATGTGTAACCACTTCCTTGACAGTAACTTCGCTTTCAGAACCATAAATCTTGCCTTTGGGCAATGTTCAAGTCATTTGGGTCACGTTTGCTAAATGTTGGCATGCATGGTTTGTATTAGCAATTACAGACTCGAGAAATGATAAGATTAGTAGGTAGATGTGGGATCCACCCGATCTTGATAGTACACCTCCTAAACCTCAACGAAACCGTTGTGATGACAACTGTTGGATTCACCTGATCCTAGATGACCCTTGGTCATTTATAAGCATCGGTGTATAACTGGTTTTTTTAATTTTTCCCTAAAAGTCAAGTGGCGACTCCCTGTATCAGATTGGGTTCCATAGGATAAATAGAGCATTTTCGGGTCCTACAAGTTTGGACATGGTTGGCAACAACATAAGTTGTTATGACATCTGATCGACAAATAACAAATACCTCATGGATTTCTTTTATATCCATTGTGTTCGTTTTGCTTATCAATTTCTATAAAGTCAAGGACTATAACTGTCAATCGAATTAATACATTTGATTTGATCACAAGTCTACATTATACATAAAATTAGCATTCGACTTCAGTCCCAGCTAATATCCTCACATCTTAAAGTAATATTTAAAATTTAAGTGTTTGTCACTCTATAACATCATGAAACCAAGACTCCATCGATATGGCCATTTGAAATGGTTAACAACAATATTTAATTAAAAAATAATAAAAGAAGCTCATGGTTTTCTATACTATTTCTTGTTTTATTTTCTCTTATACATTCATGTTAAGTTCAGAGCTATAACATCTCAATTAGTAAAATAATTCACATGTCTACATCATGCATATAATTAGGATTCAACTTCACTCCCCAGCTGATATCCTCACATGTTAAAGTAATATTCCTACGCTTGGTACTAGTCTTGCAAACATATTCGGGAATAAGATGCATACAAGGCTCCATTGACAAGGCTCTTCGACAAGGTGGAACTAGGATGCCTTCTTCTATGGGCTTTGTTAAAATCCATGGTTTCGATCCTCCTAAACTCTGGGCCACATAACCGAAAGTAGACTGAGCACTAGTCACCATTACCTCGCACAAACTAAGCAAATACATGTCAACCCATGCTTTCATGTTATGTTGGTTATCATTGGAGTTTTGCAATTCTTCATGACTTGGTTGATGAACTGTAACTCTACTGTCATTATCAGGGCTCATCGAGTACATACTTGTTAAGTTCTCAGCATAATATGAGTATAAAGATACTACTAGTATAGCAGTGTAAGAGGAGATCTGGTTTTTATTTTCAAGGGATGAATTTTTAGTAGTAACTTTTGTTTCTATTTCAGGTAGTAGATTATGTGATGAGGTGCATGATAAAATTTGTCTCATATAATTCTTGTGCGTAATGTGCAGGGTATCAAACAACCTTATTTGAAGACCAACCTTTTCCTTCGCATGAGATAAGTTACTCTCATAGAATTTAGTAATTATTTCCCATGCCCGGTTTGAAGGGTTAAATAGATAATTACCCAATAAGTGGAAGACTATATTTTTATTAGGGAATAACTTGCTTAACTCTTCTTGAAATGATGGAATCATAAATATAGAAGGAATGAAATAATAATCTGACTCTATAATCAAAGTAGGAATAAGGCGGAGAAATTCATGGCTATGGTCACACTGAAAGTTATTTATGTTGTAACTAAGTGAGTTTGGTCTTGGACTCCAACTTCGTAAATTTAGATGAACAAACAATGGAGATAGTGATTTTGAGCTACTATCTACGGTTTGATTGTTCACATGTAGAAAACTTTCGAAGGTTTGATATGTGTCATTATCATAACCATGTGCTGGAATTGGGAAGTCTGTGGACAATAACCAAGATGAATTTGGAAATGGCTCACAAAATATGCCAACCATTGAGCTAGTGTGAAATTCAACTAGTAGAACACGGTTTGTGAGGAGTGCATAAAGAAATGCTGAGGTTATGCTAAGTATCCTATTTCCCAAGCCACCGAAAGCTTTCCAAACAATGTAATTGCATATTTCCCCAACGTTGATAGTCTCATCATAATTGGTCTTGTAGGACTTGGTTTGAAGTTTTTTCATAGCTTCTTTATAGTAAACAGATTGCGGGCCACACAATTTGTGAAGATCTTCATATTTGCGTAGCTTAGAAGTTAGGTATAACGAAGATTTATAAGGTGAAGGCTTGCGGTATTTATGAGATTCATACTTGCTAAGGCATGATGATGGGTCGAGTTCTTCATAAGCTAAGAGGCCATCAAGAAACATGTTCATTGTTGGTCTACTGGTAACATCTGTTGTAGGCCTGGATGAATTGTTGTTGACGCTCCTAAATGAGTCATTACTTGAACCTGGTAAAAGAAAATTAAAGATATGATTATACAGACACGGTGGAACCTATTTAAAAGAAATTGACAAGAGATTTTGATGTTACCTTTTTGGAGGTCCTTATGAGTAAGTTGATTGATAGAATAAATAGGTTTAACTTTGGAGATCTTCATATTGGTAGAACTGTAAATGAGGGATAAGTTGATGTGATCACTGTACCTGATGCCAATTATGACTATAGTAGACATTGTTATAAAGAACCACCCCATTAAAGAGGCTACTCTTCGACAACGATGCACCATCATGACTGAAATATTGAACAAATTTAAATAATTAGTTTATTAAGGTATAACTTCTTATTTGTGAACATAAATTTTAAGAAAAATTAATGCACGAAAAAAGTGAATTTTTTAGCAAGGATTCTTGTACAATTCAAATGTCATTTATATAACTAAATGTCAGGGTAGTAAATCATTAACATACTCCGTATTTCCCAAAGCTGATATAGTTTCATGTCGTGTAAAAAAATAGGATTAGCTTTGCTATTGCTAGAGGAGTGGTAGATCAGATAGTATATCTGGTCCTCTCTGACTACTTCTATATGTTTCTATGTTGATAAAAATTAATTGATAATAATAATAATGATAATAATAATATTAATAATAATAATGGTTATGTTTCCTTATTAATATTTTCATATTGATTATAATAATGATGATAATAATAGTAGTAATAGTAATAGGAGTAGGAGTATCTGTAGTAACTTATGATTTTGCATATTAACGAATAACCTTATATGCCATAAAATCCCAATGGTTTGGCAAAGTGAATTGTACCTAATTGTTGCGAAATCCTAGTGATTTATATAAGTGAATTGTATTCTATTATTTGGAATATATATAGTTTCTTATAATTCTCAATAGGCACAACGTACCTTTATAGGCTAAGAATTCCTACGATTTTAATATGTTACTTATTATAGTAACACTTTTTTTTTGAGAAATAGTAACCCTTGGTTACTACAGTAGAAACTCTATAAATTAATACTCGATAAATTAATAAACTCTCTAAAATAATAAATTTGTCCGGTCCCAACTTGGGCCAGTTGTAAAAACAACAAAAATCGATAAGATAATAAGATAATAATTATTTGGGAAACCCTTTTAAAATTTTTGATCCCAAGAAAACCATAAATTAATAT
>CAAKMY010082364.1:0-15816 GCA_901111285.1 Corrigiola litoralis | reverse complement strand
TGAATATGACGACCTTTGACTTACTATAATGCATCAGTTACAATAGGAATATTTGTTTTTTCATTTTCAATTTATGACCCAATTAAATAGGCGCCACGTGTCCTCAACATAAAAAATCTTAAGTGTATAAGATAATAGTATAAATAAGCCGGCAAGGATCCGACAAACTCTATCCAATATTAATATTATAGATCAGTTTTCCTATTTTACGATCATCATCTTATACAAACTCTGCCCTTTCTTATACAAATTAATAGACCGTGAATGCATCGTCCTACCTTCTACGCTTTCCTACATGAACCAGGACGAGGTATTTGATAACTAGTTAACTCTACCTATATAAACCTCAGCTACCTCAATATTGTACCCTACCTTCTAACTTGTACCCTCCAAATCCTTGATCACCTCGACACTATCTTCAATGGCTATTCTTCCATCTACCAAAAAGAATTCGGCAGCTTCTCTTCCTGATGAAATAATCTTCTTAGACATACTCCCAAGACTACCCGTAAAATCTCTTCTCCGCTTCAAGTGTGTATCGAAATCCTTCCTACACGAAATCTCCTCAGCCAGCTTCATCCAGCTTCACCAAGACCGCTCTCTTTCGTCCGATACTAACCGTCTCATGATCGTCCGAGGACGCAACGATGAAAGCCTAGCCATATTCGACATGGATGAATCTCCACTGACTCCGCCTTCAGTTTGGCCAGCACCCGATATGGACGTCGTGGCTTATTGTGAAAGCTTCCTGTTGTTACAGAGCGGCTATGACCGACGCTTTGCGCTCACTTTGTTCAATCCATCTACCCGACGTTGCCTTGAAATCCCGGCTACTGGCTTCCTCCAGGGCTTCACTAGGGTGCAATATGGGTTGTATTTCGACTATGCAAGTAACAATTTCAAAATCGTCAGGATCGTACAGTTCGGAGATAGATATGTAGATTTTCATAGAGAAGTCCAGGTTTATAGCACGGAAAGTCCTTCGTGGAGATTGATTGAGAGTAAACCAGCATCAGATTATGGTTTTCAACCCGAGAATTATAATGTTGTTCTTATCGACAACCATCTACTCCACATGATCTTCTCTCTCAGGAAAGGAAAGATACGCATTGGGTGCTTTGATATTAGGGCTGAACAATGGGCTGGTGACGTTGTTTTGCCTGATGATCTTATGAAATATGATTATGTCTTTGATACTCAAGACCGCTCTTCTGACTTAGGGGTACTTGATGGGTGTTTATGCTTCTTAGTTGAGGTTAAGAAGATGATTCCTGGTACTATTTATAATGAAGTGTGGATTATGAAAGAGTATGGTGTAAAAGATTCTTGGGTCAAGTTGTTGAGCGTTTCTTATTTTTGTGCTAGGGGGTGTTTTAATAAATTCATGTGGAGCTTGTGGTCAGGAGTTTGCCCTCTAGCTTACCGCAGTGGATCACAAGATGTAGTATTATGCAGGAACCGTTGGGACCTCCCTGACCGTAGTAGCTCCTTCCAATATTTTTGGTACAACCTTAGGGATAACATTGAACGGGAAGAGAACATTGAAAGGGAAGAGACTGATTTTAGTGGGGTTCCTCGGTACTCTATGGATTCACATGTTTATATATGCAAGGGAAGCCTCGTCAATTTACCAGGTGGCCAACAAGTGAAAGCACCAACGCGAGGAGAAGATGATATTAGAATTCTGGATCATGAATTCTTGTTTTAATGCTTTCTGTCAATGGAATTCTAGTCTCTAGTTCAAGTTCATGGGTTTTATGTAAAATAAATTTAACTCTTAATGTTATTTTTCAGTGACCGACCGTGTGCAGTTGAAGACTTTCCTCTATGCTGAACGAGTGGGTTACGGACTTCTGTTGGCTTTTGAGGTGTCTCCAGCATAAAAAACCTATATTAATATAGCACAAGTAGCACCATTTCATATTTGAACATAATTTTGCATGTAATATTGTACATACTGTAATTAAGTCTGTAACTATCTGACCCTTTGTGTTGTGATTACAACTTACATGTTTTCCTATCATGCATGGTTTATTATTCAAATGTAGCCATGTAGGTCAATGTAGATGTTGATGGATTTGGGATTTCACGATGCAAAAAGAATTAATAGGCGTTCTTTTGCAAAATGAGGATGGAGATTGTTTCTTAGCCTCTGTAGACAAATACAACAATCGATCTTAACTCAAATATTATGAGCACCATGTATCTTTTCCTCTACAGCTCTCTACTACTTCACTATAGTTTTCGTCCTTCAGTATGTAGAATATGAATTATGAATGAGAACGGAGATTGTTGATTATGATACTAGTCTGAACTTAATTCAGTTGGAAATTGGTGAACTATGGGTCACCTCTGACATTGGTTCGATTTTGGTGGTCGAAGAAAGCTGCCTACATACGAACGACTTAAACTCCCACTCAAAAACTTGCTTACGTTATTGCACTCCTTATGTTTGTTTCGTAATTCATTTGAAAAGCAAAGGCTACAATTGTACGCCTAGTGTTAGACTTAGGCAGTTAGACCCCAGGATATAAGTTTCTGCATACCGACTAAGGCACCCTGGTAAGTTCTTTTGGAACATAATGGGAGCATACTCTACCGTTTTTCAGCCATGATCATCTCATTACGTGAATATCCTTTTCTTCAAAAATTAACGTGACCTCAAACAAAATGGTATGGTGTCATCGAAGCGATGGTGTCAAAACAATATAGCTCCGGCTGTTTAAGTAAATGAGTGAAATGAACATTGGCCTTCATTGTAGTTTTACCTTCAGAAGCCTTAAGTTCAAATTAGGAAATGCAATAAATAGAAAACTGTTCAAGTTCAAATTACAACCAAAATGAAGTTCTGCTAGTACCCCTTGTTCATCAAACAGATGATGTACTTATTCATCCAAAACACACTAGAGTGAAGCCAAGTCGGCCTTTGATACTTGTGTTTGCATGTCATCTTGAACAATCTATGTTGTGAGTTGTGAATTTGTGACTCTGCCTTGGTTGAACTTCTACACGCAATGGTCTTCTTCATGCTTCTCAACATTCAACTAAATTATCATTGAAGGTGATTATGAAGTGGTGATTGCTACGCGCGCTAGTGGCTATTCTACGTGCCTTGGATGATCTTCTCATTTGTGAAGTAATTAACCCGTATTCTCAAATATCTCTCTTCGTGGAGAAATTATTAGGTGGTCCAGGACCACCACCTGGCATATAGTCTCAACCAATAGAAATATGTCATTCCAAAAATCTGAAAAAATAACTTACAGATTTACCCTTTTCTCTCTCTTCTTTTTTCAAACACTCTACACTTGGCATATTATTAGTGGCATAGACCATTGGTCCTGGACCACCTCGCGTTTACCAAGAGGATAACTAATTGTGTTGACGAATTGGATTGCGAACTTTGGACAACAAATTTCCTCTTAGAACTAATTTGCCTATGCCTCCACTTAAAGAATTTTGGCTCCGAACAAGAGGCGAGTCTAATAGAGATACTGTATATGGAATATAATAGAGGAAGATTATCCTCAATAATAAGCAGTGAACAAATACTAGTTCCTAGTTATTTGTTGTGTTATGTTGGTTACTTGTCCTTCTAATCTTATTTAGAAGTATGGTACATGACTACATGTAAGCAATTTTACAAAATGTAATTATATAGTATGTAAAAAATTGCCTTGGGTGAAAAAAAAAAGGAGTTGGGTCGAAAGTGGAGCATGTATCAAACCCTGAAAACTGGTTCAAATCAAGTGATGGATTGTAATATCATCATATGCAAAGCCAAAGTCGAGCAAACAATAGGCCAATTGCAGCTATTGATCGAGTGCTATTGAAAGTTCCCGCAAAACAAGACAAAACAAAAATATAAATTATCTAAGTATCTCTTTAGTTTTGCACTAGTGGACGAGTTTACCCTCCCTTTTCATCAGCAAAATCATGGTAATGCCCTTAAAAGATGGGGTTGGCCAATTACACTCAATAACTGCGCGCGAAAGATCATTTCTCACCGAAGTCAAAGACAAATTTTAGGGCAACCTACCAAACGGGTTGGAGTCCGTGTAGTCCAACTCGCTCACACGCTTCCCATTCGTTAACATTCCTACCCCTTCATAAAGTAAGAACTCTCAATATGATTATGTATATTCTTAGACTTGGCAAAGTTGACCCATATCCAAAAATCCAACCCCGGCCCAAAGTGATCCGAACACTCGATTTGACTCGAAAGCTATCATCCGAACTTGACCCAACCCAAAGTCTTAAACTCAAAAACCAAAAATGACACAAATGTGACCCGATCCGAATGTTAGTCCAACCGAACCCCGACCCGACCCGACAACGATAGACCCAAATTAGACCCGAACCCAAAGTTGACCTGATCCGATTCAAAACTGACCCAAAACTTATCTGACCCAATTCACTGACCCGGTCCGAATAACCCGATCGCCAGGTCTATATAATATTGTGGGAGTTTGTGTAGTCCAACTCGCTCACACGCCTCCAATCCATTGACATCCCTACCCTCGAGAAGGAAAGAACTTTCAATATTGATTAATGTGGGATTGGGTATGGAGCAACTAGATCCGACCCATATGCTTACTTTCCCTTGTTATTCCTCTCTTCCACCTTTCTCCTACGCTTTCTAAAACTTCTGCTAAACCAAAGAGTCTAACATGGCCATGGGTGCTTCCACAATGGCAACATCCAAATGGGTCCCTCTTACATTCACCATCACTGTTGCAGTCATTTCTGGTACAAACTTAAGCATCACCCATTTGAGAAAAACACATGCTTTGACTTTTTAATGGCTTCTTTGACATTGTTTGGTGTACATTTGGCAGGGTTTTGTATGGTGGCAAAGAAGTGGAGAGCTTTGGAGTCAAAGGTTAGGGAGTTGGAGGCATCTCTTAAGTCTTCTGTTGACCAATGTAGTGCTGAAAGACAAGGTCGCATTAGAGCTCAACAGGTGTGTTTTTTTTATAGTTTGCTTTTTTTGGCGATGACTTGGGTAAGACGGTCTTATGATAGGATGGGGCGAGGATTTATGTTTTTTGTTTTTTTGCGAGGTTTTAAGATTGTAAGTTGAAAGTTCACCCGAGATGAGGAAAAAGCTTTTAAGATCTTTCTAAGGCGAGTTTTTTAAGATTGTAAGTTGAAAGCTCACCAAGAAATAAGACATAATGAGGTATTTTAACATCTTTTTGAGGCGAGCTTTTAAGATTGTAAGTTGAAAGCTCACCATAGTAAGCGCGGGGTATTAAAAGATCTTATTGGCCGAGCATTTAAGATTATAAGTTGAAAGCTCACTCCTAAATAAGACGGGCCAAGGACTTAATTTTTTTTCTTGGGATTAACATTGAAGATTGTAAGCTGAAAGCTCACCACGAAACCTTGAAAAATCACCTTGTTTTATCATAAGACCGTCTTATCCAATTAATACTCGTATTTGTCATATATAGTAGACTAAGGTGCTCTTGTCGAAAATCAAATTCTTTGTCTTTTGGCTGTTCTTGGACGAGTATTTTTGTTGTGTTATGAAGTGGAATAGTGATGAAGTTACAGAAATAAATTTTATTGATATAGTTTGTATTGCTTATGAATCGGCCCTTTTTCTGAGTAATGATGGAATCAAGAATTGAGTGTTTAGGTTGGTTTTGTTGATATATTTGTCCATGCTATGATATCTAGCATTATGTGAAAGTTGTGCTCAGAATTTTTGTTGGTTATATATTGAACTAATGATGAAGTCAGTATGAGTAATGGTTGACCTATCTACAACTAGATTGATTGTGGTATTGCTAGGATGAAGAGTTATAACATTTGGCATTCTTTTGATTGAGGAAGGGAGTTGTGCTATGAGGGGTCAGAGGAGTACCATCTAAGTTTGTTACGTCGGTGATGCTTTGTGTAAGTATATCTACCCGGCCGGTCTTGTATGAGATTAGCTCCCTTTCTGACGGTTTTAAAAGTGACACCTTTTATTCTTCAAAAGTATAAATGTGTCTTTGAAGCAATGTTTCAGTTGAAGAATGAAGGATTTTACTTTTGAAACTGTCTTGCTGCGAGGTAGTTCTACGCAAAATTTTGTTTTTTTCAGAGATCGGTCATTCAGAATAAGGGTCAGAGAAGAAAGATAACTAGTAATGAGCAATTTTTTTGCGTCCATCCTAGTTTCTTGGCCTTGTAAAAGTAGATATATGGGTTCTTCCATTGCTTTCTTATGATTTTTTATTCATGGAGTTCCTGATTTTTCTGAGGAACATCTCTGTAGGCTTTGAGGAAGGCGCTCTTGCAACAGAAGACAGGCAGTAATCTGGAGCTTACCTCTTATCCCTTCATTCCAATTGGTACAATCCAATCATGCTTCACGACCAGGTACGTTCTCGTGAAGAGCTTTGTCCCTTTGGTTAGCTCATCTTTAACTTTCGACCAGCTTATTCAGAAGTTTTGAAGGTGTTACTGAAAACAAAATGTACCTGCAAGTTTGCCAATATTCTTGTAAATCACGATCACTGAATCTGTAATAGGGAGGTTCAGAGATTGTGATCCACAACTTGACTTGATTTAGATTTATTTTGGACAGAAAACTCTTCATTTCACTACTCGTATCCTTTACAATGATGTATAAGATCCCATTGACCAAATTGTATATAAGAAAATAGACGAATAGTAGATGACATTATGAGACCAGTAGCTTTTTTTGTTTACCCATGTATGATGTATCTGCTATTAAGTTCTTTCCTTGGTACTTCTTTCTTGGAAGCATGAGTCCCAATTTGGAGGAGCCACTTATGATATGCATGACACCATTTTTCCAAAGCCATGACTCTTTTGCATGTGCTGCAGTATAAGGATTTAGGACACCAAAACCCTTTAGGTTTCTCTGGTTGATTGCCTTCCTTCACATGTGCTCAATTCTTGGTGGTGCTCTCCTTACAACTTGGAATCTTGTCAAGTTTTACTGTATTCAATCTTGAAATACCAAAGCTTATTATGTAGGAATGGTACACCCAGACAGCCTTTGGTAGTACCGCTAGCCAGAGCATGTTTGATATTTGACTCAGGGAGGGTTCCCCCGGCATCTCTTGAAGGTCTCGAGGAGTATACTCATGTATGGATTATATATATATTCCATTTGAATACTAATCTGGAGAAGTCATGGATGGAACCTTCTAATTCAAAGATCAAAGCAAAGGTGTGATCCTTTCTCATTTCTGGTACATCGTTGTCTATGTAACATTTCCTTGACTCTGTCTCTAAAAGATGTTATATGTAGGTCAGGGTACCAAGACTCAACGGTGAAAAGAAGGGAGTATTTGCCACAAGAACCCCTCATCGTCCCAGTCCGATCGGCCTTACAGTTGCTAAAGCAAGTATTTATCAACTCCATTATAGTTATTGCTGATTTGAAGTGTGTCCTAAATAAAATGCAGGCTTACACATTACCACGTTTCAATGCCTCTCAACATAAAGAGTATGACATTCATTTCGGTAATGAGAAAAGAATCATAACTTAAACTAAAAACGCGCAGGTTGCCATATAAATGTTGCAACTGTACTTTTCATAAAGGGACCAACTAGACATATATTGTTTAATCTTGTTAAGCCAGAGGAACTTCTAGAGCTTCCAGACCAAAACAAGTTGTATGGCAAGGCAATCAATTTAATGCTTTTCTTAGGAACAACAACAGCATTAGGGCCTTTATCCCAAATTACTTTGGGGTCGGCCCAACATGAATCGTCATTAGGAACTGCCCAAGTTCAAAATTATAAGGAGGAAGTTATAAAAATATTTTTAAAACAATATTTTAAATAATATAATCAATAAGTTCTAAAATAAATGAGATTAGACCCCCTTCTCACCATTTATTCCTTCTCTCCACTTAGCCTTAACTTAAGTTTGACTCTCATTAATCCCAATAAGCCTTATGTCACTCTTAATAACTCTTATCATTTTCGTCTTAGGTCTCCCTCTACCCCTATAGCCTCATTACTTCATTTATTTATCATGTTAACAGGTGCATCACACGGTCTTTTCCACACATATCCAAACCAATGTAGGCGATTTTCTCGCATCTTGTGCTCAATAAGTGCACCTCCCAGTTTCTCCCTAGTTACCTCATTCCTCATTCAGTCTCTCCTAGTATGCACGCACATCCGACGCAACATACACTCCCACATGCAGAGTACGACACTTTCAGTGCCCAACACTTCGTGCCACAATAAAGCAGACCTAATTGTTGTGCTCAAGTATTTTCCTTTTGATCTCACTAGCATGATGCATATCCTGATCACATGAACATCCACTAGCTTTTCTCCACTTTAACCAATCTGCCATACTGTATGCGCTACATCTCCATTTAATTCACCATTTCTGTGAATTATAGAACTTAAGTAAGAAGAAAGTTACTCATGAGAATAACCTTGTCATCTAAGGTTACCTCGCCACTATCTGTCCCCTGCGACTACTAATATTACAACTATGTATTCAGTTTTGCTTCTACTTAAACTAAAACCCCTTGATTCTAATTTTTGTCTACACAATTCGAACTTCGCTTCAACACCCGCTCGCTTCTCATCAGTGAGAATGATATCATTAGCAAACATTCATGCACCATGGTATATCATCATGAAATGACCTAGGTAGTTCATCCATAACTATAGCATAAAGAAACAGGCTAATTGATGTACTTCAATTGTAATTGGAAGTTAGAGTTGTTCACCAACAGGTCTGATTCCGACCAAGGAGCGGATTTTCCATTCGGTCCGGTCCAAATTCCGGCCGGGACTACTTTTTTGCCTAAAATTTTGGGTGGCCGAAAAAGTTGGACCGTACCGAAGATTGGATTTCTAAATTTCAAGGATTGAAGACTGGATTGGATTGGACCGGATTACTCTTGGTCTGATCCTATCCTGGTCTACTCCGGTCCAAAATCCAGTTGAACCACTTTTTGAACAGCCCTACCTATAGTAGGGACACATTAGTACTACAACCCTTGTACATGTTTCTAATGATGTCAATATACTCAAGCAAGACCCCTTTTTCTTGCCATTTCCCATCATAGCACTTCCTTAGGCACTTTATCATATGCCTTTTCGATATTTGTAATAGCCAGATGTAGATCCTTCTTATTATTAGGATATCTCTCACTAGTTGCCTCATAAGATGAATAACCATCATGCCATTGACCCAAACTGATTCATCGAAATTTCCACTCTTCTTCTTAACCTTGGTTCAAATTCTCGCTCCCAGAGTTTCATAGTATGACTCATGAGTTTGATTCCTCTTTACCACAGTTTTGTACATCACCTTTATTCTTGTAAAAGGGTACACGGTTACTCTTGCTCCATCTACTTTGCATCTTATTACTTCTCCAAATTAAATTGCTGCAGTAACATTATTTAGTTCTTGAAATTCATTCAGATCTTGTTGGCTTGAGAGGACACTCTTTGAGTAAAATAACAATTTCCATATTCCAGGTTGAGGCTGTACAAGGGAACATGATATTACTTTCTGGTGTTGATTTGGTTGATGGAACGGTAGGTTTTGTATTTTGCTGAAAAGCATGAGGGATTATCATAAGTTTTTATCTTCTCCAGTGGTGGATTATTTGAAGTGTGGAAATTTTCTTTGCCAATTTTGTTGACAGCCAGTACTGGATATAAAGCCTTATCTTCCATATTGTGATAGCATCCAAGAGTCAGCTGTGCCAGACTGGGTTCAGGTAATGTTTTTGCTCTAGACGTTCTAGCAAAATGTAATTGAAAGATTGTGATCTGTTAGTGGCATCCTGTGCTCTTTCTCCTGTATATGCATGCCTTTGGTCATTATTGAGGGTACAGTCATGCTCCTCCTATCCCATTTCCCTTTCTTGGTATGTTTGATGCGTCAGGTTCAGTGTTGTTGTCCCGAATAAGATATGATAATATGTTTTGACCTGTTAGAAGCTTGAATAGGGCTACTCACACCAGTAAGGGCTTAAGTTAGAACAAATAGCAGAGCAGGTTCGGCCATGCAGAGACTTGCTGGGGGCCAGGCAAATCATAATATATACATGATTCTGATTGTCCTCTTTTCTTTACTCCCCCACCCTCCTTTGTATGACTGGTAAGTGATAGCTGTAAATAAAAAGTATAATATTACATCATCAGAGAATTGGTATTTGAGAACATTAGTGGAGGCCGAGGGAACAGTGCCAATCACGAATTATCAAACCTTGGAAATTTCTCATCGAGTATAATCAACGGAAGCAAGATAAATTACTCCATCAAACCTTGGAAATTTCTCATCTAAAACCCATGTTAGGGTTCAATAACCTACAAGACTTCTCTTGCATTTCATTAAAAGGAATTCGTCTGCTATCAAATTCGCCAGTGGTGTAGGCCCATTTGCGCAAGAGAGTTAGAGCAGCACACAAGTCGGTGAGATTCCATCATAAAACCGATTGGCAATAGATAGAGTAGCCCAAAACACTTGTAAACTTGTGTCCTTGCCTCTTGCCCATCGATGGGAAACTTCCCACAACCCACATGTGGGTTCGGCTTTTCTCTAACATCTACCAATTAGGTGATTGAATTTGGCAAAGAAGTTGTCCATGATTCAACGGAAGACACTTAAAAATATTGTACAAGGTTCACCATTGGCTCCCCTGATCATAACATTTGTCTTCTGTAAAATAGAAATGCTGAAATCCCCTTTCTGTCTTGTATTTCTTTGATATCAGCTGAGATGATCATTGTTGTGAGATTATTGTCCATCTAATCGTTCTCTTGAGGTATGTTCATGATTACACAATTACAAGTGGTGTTGTTTTCTTGATCATGCAGGCAGAGAACTTGTTAGCTGTGTCGTCTGTCACCTTCTCTGAGGGCTTCCACTCTGCTCTTGAAAGTTGTTGGGAATCAGTGGTATACTATCCTTGCTATCTACACGTTTGTTATCCCTGTAATATTGGAGATTGATGAATGCAACTTTCAAAATATGAAAAATGGTCTGAAGTAGTGAACCAGCTAAAGAAACATTATTAGATGTGGATAATGTAGAATGTAGAATGTTTAAAGCTTCCCTTTCGCTAAGGTAAACTCTGACATCTGTGTTGCTATTAATGCTCTCCATTGATGAACTTATTCATAGATCTAGTTCCTCTACTATTCCATCTTGAGCAAATTATTAGGTGAACTTGGGAGCACGTGCTCCTTTTTCAAGTTTGTTGTACTTTTAAGTGTTTACTCCGTTACTTTTTGTGTTTTTTTGTGTACTTTTTATAGAAGTAGGCACTTTTTAAATATTTAAAAAGGTACATATTTTTCAAGAAAAGGTACATCAAAAAGTGAAAAGGTACAAGAAAAATGACAAAAAGTACATGTGGGATCACGTGCCTCTCGGAGCATGGCTAACATTCTATCCATCTAAAGTCTTGCTGATTTGGTCATTTATAGTTAAGCAAAATGTTGAACGGTCCCATTGTAGATTTTATGTTTGCTCCCGGCTGTAAACTCACTGGTTTTTTAGTTTGGACTGTTTATAGGCTACTACCAAAATCCAAACTCATCTACTAGTTGGGCAAAATCGTGTCATGTTTTTCTTTTCGAGTTTTCTTGTTGAATCGTCATGTTACTCTAGACTGCTTCCCATGGAAGGACTTTTATTCTATCTTTATAGTGGGACTCTAAAGACCCAGAGGAACTCAGCTCCATATCATAAAGCTTTTGTCTTCTGTCCTCCCCAGGGCGCACAGTTGTTTAGACATTCTTGATAATTGCACCTTGTATTTATTTTGCCATTAGCGAGAGTTTAACATGTGTGGGGCATTGAATAATCGATCAATGTAAGTTAGTCAACTTCTACTCTCGACTCTTACGCCTGGACCTGAAGCCACTCATGTAATTAGTGTATAACAGACTAACTTGGGGTTTGACAAATTCTTGTTCCCAGTTAGCTAATTTATTGATACTAACCCTGTCATGGATACGAATTACTGGTCAATTCCATGTTGATAATGATCTTATCTGCTTTATGCTGAATGATAAGTGTTCCTTTGTGAATGACTGGTTTTGTCTGATTTTATCAGGAGAAGACTACCTTGTATTCATCACCAAATGAAATAAAGAGATTGATTGAACAAGTGCTTTCCTGGGACATACGATCGTCATCACAGAGAACCCGACCACATAACTCCATACTGACAGCTGGAAACTGTGAAGCAGCGGATGCTACTCTCGATGCAGAAGACTGTGAAGATAAAGAATCTTCCAACCTCGTGACTGAGCAGGGTAAATCTAGTCATGTCATTTACCGTCTTTTTTTAGAAGACTTGGCCATATTCTATACCATCGACTTAGATTTCAATGTTGTTATAGACACTGTGGCACTTCCTACCAGAACTCGTAAAAACAATCAAACTAGATCCAATTACTCTATGTGGAAGGCCAACTTGGATAATTAGCTCTTTATTGATTAATCATGTTGTTTCATGGCCTAAATTCCTCTGTATGCTTTTGTTAAGTTCATTTTGTCAAGATATTCTATGTCGTTCCCTTCACTTTCTATGTCATTGTGCTTAGTATTGAACAATAAGTGCACACTTTTAGTGGGCGGTTTTTGAATTGTCCAAGGAAAGGGGTTCTCCTATTATTTCCCAGGAATTGAAGTCATCATTCCAGGAATTATCTTGCTCAAATTGATTTCTTCAAATATTGCTCTCAAGTGTCAATGTTTTACTGTACATGCCCTCAAACCCTTTTGTTTCTTTTAGCTGATCCCTTGTTCTGATGACATTGGGATTCGATTGCGCCATTTTGTTTACAGTGACACTCTTTTGTGTTGCTGGTAGAGAAAGTACTCCGTATTAGGATTGTAAACAAGATTGTGCGGCCCTCGCATACTATGGAGGAACCAATATGTAGAAAGTAATAGAACTTCTACCAGTGAGAGTCGGATCTTTGGTTTTCTCATCAATCATTTGTTTCATTTCATGTCTCATCTCTTACCTCAACATCTATTTTTCATCACGTCATCATTTTGAAAGAGTAGTAGTTGCATTGAAATTAGTATACTAATGCTATGTCAAAAGGAAATGGGTCTGTAACATGAAATATTAAATTTTCTAATGTTAACATGAAATAATATGGAGGAACCAATATGGGTTTATTTCTGTTATGAACCAACATTGCATGTTACGGAGTATATAACCCAAAAATAAGGAAACATGCATCCATTATGATCATACATGAATTTAGGTAAATCAATCAATAAACTATCTCTTTGGACAATTTCTCATTTTCTTTCATCAAAACTTTCTCACTTTAATCACCGTTGAGAAAACTCGAGGAAAAATATAAGCAAAACTGAAATAATTAAATAAAACCTTATTAGATAGCAGCGAGGAAGGTTGTTATATAAAAATGGAGTGTTTGAAGAATGGGTTAGTAAATAAAGAAGCAAACATCTCAATTTCATGCAAAGACATCATCAAACATGACATATATAAAGGCTAAAGTCCAAAATCTAACTATACAACGACTTATTCACCTTTTTCGTGTCATAAGGTTAGATAGATGGTGAGACTAACGATACATGGTGTTGTCGTATCAAGAAAACAAAAATCAAATACTGGTTGTGAAATATTGACTTTGTATTGCATAACTGCACGAATCATATAACGGAGCTACAAGATCATCTTTCACAATAAGAGTCGAGTGCAAACTCAATCACATATTCTTTGAATACATTAAGACCTAAAGAGTAGTGAAACCTTTATAGCAAGAAGTTTAGGGGAAGAACAAAGCTAGAAAATTGGAAATGAGTGTGATTTGGTAGGGGTTTCAATTATATCCATAAGTTAAAAGAGATTTTTATTAGTGTCATAATTTTTACGATAGTGCTTAATATGTGGTATAATTTTTTTAATAATTGTGTCTTTACATAAATGTATTCTATTAATTATTAACATTGTGAAAAAGACAAATAGAACAAGATTTTTCTTTTGGTCCCATTTCTTCAGTTTTGACTATCCAGCAAGCATCTAGAAAGTAAAGACGAAGAGAACAAGAATTATCTTTAAACCCTTTCTTTGTGTGACTTGTGAGTTGACTTGCAAACATCATCTTGCACTCCCGGGCTCCCTGTAGTGAGGAAGTCCAAATCGTGGTTCATCTAGAAAGACATTAGGCTTTGACAAAAATACCCCATCATGCATACACCAACTCAGTAGCTGCGCTTTTGCTATCTTAACTGAAGTTCGAAAAAAGAAAAAAAACTGAAGTTAGAAGCTTCTCGTACTGAACATTTAAGTTCTTGCAACTTTCAAGGAAACACATCACATTCGTTCATTCAATCACGTTCAACAAATTAAATGCCGGATTTATTGTGGTGTGTCCATCCGATCTAGCCATAAAAGTGTATACTGTTGGTGCTTCATAAGTGCATTTATTAGCTAGCTTTCCTCGTCTGTTATAACCGCACATTATTGTCACAAAAATAGCTCTATAAAGTGTACATGTATTTATTAGCTAGCTTTCCTCGTTTGTTATAATAATACATCACTATCACAAAATACGAGTAGCTTATATGTACTATATATCCTTTAATTTCATGCCTAGGGTCATAGGGTGTATGGGTGATAGTAGATTTTAGTGGTTTGATGGGAGTAGTAGCGAGTTAGGGGGTTGAGAGTGTCAATTAACAACATCGTGAACTGTAACTTGAATTCAGCTACAAGGTCGTGAACTTGAATACTCAAGTTTTAATTGAGCTCGAAAATTTCGGTTACTATTTCGATATTCTTTTGTTGAGAGAGAAAATTTTAATTCATAAAAACATATACAGTACGGAGTATATATTTTGAGAAGTATTTATCTTTCATATATTTATGTGACAAAAGATTATTTGTTATAAAATAATGTATTTCTATATATTTTTAACATTCGAATATCTTCCAAACTTTTTGAGTCAACTCGACAATGTTGATTAGAAACTCTAGTTGAGTATAGATCTGGTTTTGACCGAATCAATCTTGAGTAGCTCGTGAGTTGTCTCATTTCATTTACACCCCTAGTAGTAGTGTTTGACAATTGGCTTTGGGGTAGCTGTTGGGAGAAACATAAGCTATGAGATTGTTTTTTTTTTCAAAATTAGTTTTGTAACTTTTGAAATAAGTAGTTACCTAGTTTTAAATTCATTTAGATTTTTCTAAACTTTTTTTTATATTGTATTAAAATCTCATAATTTATTATCTTTTGTATCATGTTTTTATGTTAAAGAAATCAAAATTAACAAATAATTCAATATTTTCACAAGCAAACAACTAATTGTTAGTATATCCTACACTATCAATCTTCAGCTACAGCTAACCGTTAGTACGTATTTTATCATTATTGACACTAAATGACTAACAGCTACTCCAGCTAATGGCGTACTTAACAACTTGTGGCGCGGAACACAACCGCGCATAGAATTCCAGCTAGATAACGAAGAGCATGACAAAGAACAAAACTAGGAGCTGTTTGGCAACGTTTTTTGTATTTTTATTTGTAAACACTTGAAAATGTTTTTGCTGTTTTTACTTTTTAAAAACGTTTTTATGAAAATCACTTTGTTTGGTTAACGTTTTGAAAACTGTTTCATGTGTGATATTTAACTTCAAATATCATTAAAATGGTAAGACCAAAAATTGTGAACTTTAAATATTATTAAAGTATGTTTCGATACGAATCAAACGAGTATAATCTCTACTATAAAAATCTCTATAATTTTTCTTGAAAATGGTTAGTAAACATGAAAAACAGTTTTCAGTTTCTAGAAGTAAAAAATTTCTACTT
>CAAKMY010082355.1:278-21889 GCA_901111285.1 Corrigiola litoralis | reverse complement strand
TTTCGGCTACGTAGGAACCTGAGAGTCCAAATTTCACATATAATGACAATGTTTTTTATGAAGGCTGTAATCTAAAATGTCTTTGTAATATTGGCCCTGTCATGTTGTGTAGTCACATGGTGCATTACTATGTGCACCGACCATCTTATAGTCCACGATGAGAGTCCAGATTTCGCATATAATGACAGTGATTTTCTGTAAGGCTGTAATCAAAAATGTCTTGTAATATTGGCCCGTCATGTTGTGTAGTTACTGGTGCATTACTATGTGCACCGACCATCTTATATAGTCCACGAAACTGGATACATTTTTAGAGGATATGAAAGCTCAAAGCTTGCAATTATGGACTTTCGAGGACTCAAATTAAACTTTTTCAAGGACCATGCAAAGACAGGCAATTCTCAGATGTTGATAGCCAGCACTTGGTAGGACTTGCTTATTAATTAGTATCACCTAATGGCTAAAACATTGCAAAATATGAGCTTTCGAATGTTAGTATTCTAAGATAATAAATGGAGTTAATTATGAGCTCTGCTTAATTTAGTAAGCATTGATCGAATACTTTTGTGATTTATTGAGGTGATAATCATTATTAAAAGCTTACTAAAATTTGCTGGTAGTTAAAGTTAGTTGATTGCGATAATTAGGTATTCTATGTAATGGCCATCTGACTGATCAATAATTGATGGTAGGGACTAAATTCAGGCATATTAAGGATCATTCGATACCTTCAAAAAAAAAAGATAAAAGGATCATCTTGATATAGGCACATATTCTTTATAGCTGCTGATACGATTCCAACAATTGGGATGTTTCATATAGGAACATAATAATCGCATACGAATATTCCTAATCTCTCTGCTTAGTTTTCTCTGTTTTTCTATTTCAGTAGGTGGTAGGATGGCTTGTTTCGTTACCAGTTGATCTCCATGCATATTCTATTCATTTATGCAGGTTTAACATTATTCTAGTTGTTGATAGCTCTTAGAACCCAATATTATAAACTACTTGGATGACACATGACCCTGTAATGATGCAATATTGATTATCCTAATTAAACGTACTGATTGAAAGCTTTTATGTATATATTTAATATTAATCAGAAGATTATATATCACAGAAGTTACAATTCAAAGTTACATGTACGTAAGTTTAAGGTTGAGGGTGAACTTACACTAAGATATAGAGTGCTAGTCTTCCAAGTAAAATAGAGATTGCTTCTAAGAATAAAAGGGTATTGTGCTGATGTAAACGTCATTTACAACTACGTACTAAGCTTAACTTTCTGTTTCCTTGACATGAAAGAAGCATGAGATTCTTACAAGTAAAGGAAGACATGCATGCAAAAGTAGTGAAGCACTTACAAAATAAATTAAAGACAGAGATGTTGACGACGTTCACAGTATCAAAGAATCCACTTTTATGCACTGTGGGATATGCTTTGGATGTGATGACAATTGCAAAACTTAGCTTGTGTGCGTGTGGGGTTATCCTCAACTAAGTGTTCTTGATGTATGCTGAGTTCATATATGAGTTATGTGAATCCTTCATACGTGTTCCATATATTTGGTTTCCGTTCGCAGTTTCTCCAAAGTTCTTCATATTTGCAGGGGTTCTATACATGGGCGGATTTGGAGTCTAGCATGGAATAGCCAAGGCTATTCTGAAATTTATGGAAAATGATAGAAAAAGGTTAGAAATAAAAGGTGAAACATTGTAAAAAAGGTAGACAATGAAGAATACTATAGCAGTATTTACCAAATAGCTACTCTTAATTTTAAATATTGGATTCGATTACAAAAAAAATAAAATATTGGATTCTATATTGGTTCTATACATTCAATTGCATTTGTGAAGTTCTTCTCCAAATGATCAAACCCTCTCGAGCCTCAATTGTATGGCATCACAAAAGACAAAAGTGAAAGCTAATAAAGGCTCAATTACACGTAATTTTTGCATGCAAACATTTCTTAAGGTTTAGCCATGAGCTAGCCCGTGAGTAGTGGGCACCAAAATATCATTAATTTTAATAGGATAAAGTTTTAATCGCTTATCAAAACCATAAGTTGATTTGAAAACTTATGAAATTAAAAATTAAACTCAAACAATCGAAAACACTACAACAAAATAACTACCAACATAATAATCATCCCCCTTTTTTTGTCGGATATTATGACCTTTAAACGATAATGCAAATAAACCAATACTCCAATAGTCATAGAAGAAAATCGCTTAAAATACAACAATGTTAAAACTAAAAGGGTGAGCTTTGCCGCCCGAGTGATCTTAACCAAAAAAAAATAGCTACTCCTAATTTTTTCATGATACATGGGCTTTCCTCTACTTTTACTCCAAACTTATGCTCCAATCCTACAATCTTTGGGCCCATTTTACATGGACCTCAAATTTAGCCCAAACCATTTTTCAACCGAGTCACCGAGTTGGGTTGGGTCAACTCAGTATCATCTTCTATAACAAAAAAGCTTCAACTTTTGCACCATGAAAACCAGATAACACATAATTAAAGCACACCCACCAAATATAACACCATAATCTTGCGAAAAATCCAACCTTTATAAACTTTCATGCAATAATCTTAATCTATATAATTATATATAAATGGGAAAGTCAGTGCCATCGGCAACAGCAGGGCTGAAGAACTTGGCAAGAATATTGTCATCAGATAGGATGAAAAGCGGCCCAAAACAAGCAAAACCCAACTCGACTCAGCAAGTCCGAGTCAACTCGGCCCAACTCGTGGTGAAGATGGAGAACTCGGGGGTGACTCGGGAGGGGACTCGGGAGGGGGCTCGGGTGCCATTGGCAGAGGTGGTGTCGGATTGTGTGAGGAGGTGGTTTCATGACACGCTTAAGGAGGCCAGAGGGGGTGACGTGTCCATGCAGCTTTTGGTGGGCCAGATGTATAATAGTGGTTATGGTGTGCGGAAAGACCTTGAAAAGGTCTCATCTTTATGATTTTTACAATTAATGGTTTGTTGCATTTTATGTTGAATATATGAGTATTATTTGCTATAATGTTGTGTTGTTTAATTTGGTTGTGTGTAGTTGGTTTGAGGTGGATTGTTGTGGTGTGATTAGGAAAAGGTGTGATCTTTATACTTTTTAGTTAATGTGTTGTTGCATTTTGTGTTGTGTATGTGATTATGAATTAGTGTAATGTTATGATGTTGAGTTTTGGTTGTCAGTGAGTTTGTTTGAGGTGGAATTGTTGTGGTGTGATCTTTATTCTTTTTAATTGAATGTTTTTTACATTTTATATTGCATTTCGGCATATGTGATTATGATTTACTATGATGCTATGTTGTTGTGTTTTGGTTGTGAGTGAGTGAGTTTGTTTGAGGTGGATTGTCATTGTTGTGGTGTGATTATGAAAAGGTGTAATCTTAATGCTATGTAATTAAAATGTTGTTACATTTTATGTTGCATATGTGTATTTGGTTTTACGATGATGTTATAATGTGGAGTTTTGATTGTAAGTGAGTTTGTTTGAGATGGAATTGTTGTGGTGTGATTAGAAAAAAGTGTGATCTTTATGCTTTTTAGTTAATGTGTTGTTACATTTGATGTTGCATGTATGATTTCGGTTTACTATGATCTTATGTTGTTGTGTTTTGGTTGTAAGTTAGTTTGTTTGAGGTGGATTGTTGTGGTGTGATTATGGAAAAGGTGTGATCTTTATGCTGTTTGATTATTGTTTTGTAACATTTTTAAGTTGTTTGGAGGGTTATGGTCTATTATCATGCTATGTTGTTGAATTTTGGTTGTAATGAGTTAGATTGTTTGAGGTGGTGGAATGTTGTGGTGTGATTATGATGTTTTGTTTCATTTTATGCTGCATAGAGGATTTCGATTTAGTATGATGTTATGTTAATGGTTTTAATTTTTGGTGGTTTTTGTATGGTGTTTGTGTGTATGGTCTTTCTTGTGGAGAAATGTAGGGGAACGACATAAATTGAATGCTTGTATATTAGTATTGATGTTGGAATTGGAGGGAGAGGTATGATATGTATAGGTTAAATTGTTGAGGATGTCTAAGCAATGTGATCACTGATACTAGCTCATAGTACATGTATATTGTTAGGTCATTTTCTAAGCAATGCTTGTGTATTAGTAGTTTGCAAGGAATTAGTTAGATGTAATCTTTATGCTTTTTGTACATGTTTTGTTACATTTTATGTTGCTAAGAGATTTTTTTTTTTTTTTACTATAGTGTTATGTTGTTGATTATCGGTAGTAAGTTGTTATAATGCAATGTTTGTGTGTATGGTCTTTCTTGTGGAGAAATGTATGGAAATGACATAAATTTGGATGCTTGTGTGTTAGTATTGATGTTGGTATGGGAGGGAGAGATATCATATGTATAGGTGTAATTGTTGACGAATGTCTAAGCAATGTGACCGTAGCTCATAGTTTGCAAGGAATTAGTTGGTTAGCAAAGCTGGTTGTATATCTTGTGGTGTCCAAGCATTTGAGGGAACTAGAAACTGGACTGAGAAACTCAAATTAAGCGTTTTTTACGAAGTTGTATTGGCAAAAGAAAGGAATTAGCTTAAAGTAGTATTTGTGGTTTCTTAGAGCAATTCTCGTCGGTGTTTGTCGATCATTGATTGATGCGAAGTGCCATTCGATGGTGGGTTGGTAGTTACACGAGGATATAATGGTAGTATGTATTCAAGGGTTCTTTTTCTATCTGCAGCGGGTGGGGGTTGAATGGTAGACGGAAAATCAGTCTCCTAAATGTGATTTTAGGTAATAGTATTAGCCTTTTAGGTAGGTTCCATATAGGCAATTATAAGTTGTGGCGAGTGATTACACTTCATAGAACCGCTTTGCACTAATACTGGTTAGAGCCTTTGCCCCCTTCTAACTGTTTATCTAGGAACTTGTAGTATAGTGCTTTCAACAAACTGGCCATTTGCTATAAACTCCATTGTCCTAATTATTACAGGGAAAAAATTATTTTATGCTGTTCCCCTAAGACTAGTAAAAAGAAAAGCATCGAAAGCAGATGACACATGTGTATGTCATTTTCTGGATCCACTGTATTATAATTCATCTTTAGACTCATGCATTCTGAAGCATAAGTTTTACATGTAGGCTTAACATTAGCTTTCTAGTATCTGATAAAGTAATCTAAACTTGTACATTGTGTTACATTTGAAAATCAGGGACGTGCTTGGATTACTAGAGCGTCAAGGGGTAGGTCATCTGCGTGGAAAGTCAGTAATAAACAGCCAGGTTTGTGTGGAATGTTGATTCCCTTCTTTCCTTTTCTATTTTTACGCGTTTGTTGTTGATTTCCTTGTTGCTTATTTCCCTTTTTTTACATAGGGTACAATGTAAGTGACTCTGAGTCAGAGGATTTAGAAGATGCCAGGATATAATTTCAACACTAAGGTGGAGAAAGGATCCAATTGTGAGTTGCTTCTTCTTATCCTTTTACCTAGGATACCTTTATCAATAAAGACTATTTACTAGTGAATTTGTCATTTCATGTTAGTACAAATATACAATTGTATTTTGGCCATTAAGGCAACTTTCTTTCTCATTTGTTTGTGTATTGTGTTTGGGAAAACATTTGTTAACGAATGATGTTTAGGATAGAATTAACTTGACTGAGAGACTGAGAGTGGACTCATATCAAGGTTGAGTAGACTGGTTGAGTAGACTGTGAGAGGGTTAAAGGAGGGGGGGGGGAATGGGAGTCAAGGTTGAGTAGGTGGAAGTCAGTGTGGGATTTCTAGTGCTCTACCCTTTTGCAAGAATTTGGACATGTGAAGCAACTCAAGGGGAGGTGAAAATAAATGTACTACAGTATGTGGCAGTATTGAAAATAAGTGTATTGGTGGTCGATTACAGTGTTGTGGGAGCTTGCCTGCGTCTTTTAAAGCATACTGCTGTTCGAGCTAAGTTGAAACTATGATGTATGCTTATATAACGGGCAATTAATTTTAGACTCTAGGATTGATTTCGACACTCTATCCTTTGAGAGTACACTTGCCAACACCTCTCACATGGGGGGGGGGGGTGGTGGTGTAAAAATCACCTTCCCACAAGTATCTCCCCTGCCGCATTTAAAATGTTTCATGTATGAAATGCCGCATTTAAAATGTTTCATGTATGAAAGGCACACATTTATTATAAAAAGCTGAGAATTGCTATGAAATCATTCTTCTAGTCTTCAGTAACGAATTTGTGTGTATTTGTGTTTTTTTTTTTTTGTTAGTCAATAAACCGTATGGGCCCTTGGAAAGGTACATAAGTAAACAACTTATCTCTTCTAGTTGAGACCTATAGGGAAGTTGTTTCTGCCTTTCTAGAAAATTCTAGAAGAAAACATCTCCTAACAATGACTTTGAAGAGAAAGTTCTGAAAGTATAGTCTTCAGTATGGGAGATACCAATAAATAACTAATTTGGTTCCCCTTTGTAGTAATGTTGATTGTTGACTCAATCGAAGTACTGTCCCCTAAGCCCAAAATGTCCAATGATGTAGCCCTGCAATTCAAGATGACATTGATCATCTTTATTCATTTCTTGCCGCATCATGTTTGAACGTAGTAATCATCGATGATATATGGTCAGGAGTAAGGAGTGTCATAAAAGATTGCATGAAGTAGGATGATGATAATGATGACGTTGCTTTTTTGAAGATAGTGATGTAGACCGCCATCGACATAATTGAAGGGTGCAAATGAGAAGGTTGATCAAAGCTGAGCTGTGTACTTATGTCTTCCACAGGCGAAGAAAGTAGGAAGCTGGTGACAAGTTAACGGAGACTTGTCCGTTGTGTTTTCACCAAAGTGTCTTTGATTTTGTGACACCAAGGTAAGGGTGAGAAGATATAAGATAATTTGATCGGTCTTTAGTCCCCATTCGAGACCTGGCATGGTAGAGATGAGAGATATGATTGTATCTGTCGCCTGTTATCTATGTCAGGGGTTTGAGGTGGTTAAAAGCAAAGGTCTCTGCCAACCAGAAAAGAGATCATAAACAATATACTTTCTGAGCTTTCTTCTGAAGAAAAGAGACTTACTCTTAGATAGGTTCAGTAGCTTCTAGGTACAATTCAATTTACCATCATTATTTTTAATATTTCTTAAATATACTATTGAATTACGTATTTTGGATCATCTGGTGATCTGTAGTTGTGTACTGAACCATGGGAACACTGCATATTTAGAATATCAAATTTATTATTATAACAGTTGAAACTGCTTTGCATTCTAGTTTCTTCTATTAACGAAATCGATACAGTTATCGTAGTACTACTTGAGTAGTTAGTGTTATATTTCATTCTGGCATTAGTGTGTGGCCTAGTTCTAATTGCTTGATATGGTTTACACTTGTGAAAAGTCAGACCTTTTATGCTTACTGGTGCTTACTTTCTCTATTGGCATGGTCCTTACAACTCATTTTTGCTTTTTATTTGTGCAGTTGCTTGAGGAACACATCATTTTCCAATCTTACCAGGTTCTTGTAATTGTCCACTGTCGCTGTTATCCTGCTTCTATCAGTTTTCTACAGCTCCCTTCGTCAAAGTTCCCGATCTCTGAGGTTAATGTATATGTACTTACTGTCTTAGTTTGATGACATCATAGCAACGAACATCTTCTATAATGCAATAAAAGGCTTTTTCCATGTGGCAAATCCTATCCAGTTGAAGTTTCATAAAACAATAGTGCTTTTGTCTTTATCACTGGCACTTGCAATTTTTAGTCTTTGCTCCATGTTATAGTTCACTGGTTTGGGTGTGTAAGGCTGTTTGTAGGACATTGAGATGAATGCTCAGTTGTCACTACTACCAGGGTACCTTCTTGAATAAAATTTGCATAACTCTACTTTGAAGGCTTTACATGATATATTAACAAATTGGTGAATGTTGTAAAAAAACGTAATCCCCATCTATTGGGTTTCTTCGTCTTCATTCCCAAAGCTTCCACCTCTTGACCAGCATCCCCTCTTCTTAGTGAAGCTGTATATTATTTGTTTACTTGTCAGGGATTTCACAAGGAACGACAGCTGGATTTTGCTTTCTATTGCCAGTTTTTATCGTCCTTCACGCCGGTTCTTTCTCCAGTCCCATGGCTTTTCTGGGTTTCTTGAAGCCCAAAGCCCAATCCGCTTTGCTCGTGCCTCTTTTTCCCACTGTGTTAAATGATCATTAGTTAGATTCAGTATCTAAAAGCTCTATATTTGCTGAAATAATACATGCAGCTTGCTTACATTGGCTAGTTCTGTCCTGTGATCATAGGCCGTGTAATGCCATGCAAGTCCTTTCTTTAGCATAATTTCCTGGTATAAAAGAGTACAATAATTTAGACTCGAAAGATATTATGAATGTTGGAACTACCAAGCTATCTTGGGAAAGAAGAGAAAACAAAAACATGGTATATCTGATTTGTTAAGGAAGCACTTATCCCTTGTTGAGCTTGATTGTGATCAATAATGGCAAGAGAGAGGAGTACCTGAGCAAATTTGCCATTGCAGTATACATCTCCTACATAGCGATTATAACGATCTTCTCCATAGATAAGAACCCGTAAGCACTTCCCTTGAACAAGGTTAAGCAGCTCCTCCTTTGCCTCCTTCCCGTATGGCATTGCACTCTCAGGTGCATCTATTCCCCTAAAATATTTTCATCACAGCAACAATTAGTAAATACAGCTGAATTGTTGTTAAAGGGGAGCCTATCATGACTTTCTAGTACCTTAGTCGAATGCGGTACTTTCGCGCTAGAACTTGATCGTTGTGGACATTAATGACCCTGTGACAGTCAGGAAAATTCATAAATTTCCTTGAGTATTCTGATAGTTCTTTTTCAGCTTTCTGGCTTCTGCAGTCAATTAAGGAGTAAAACATACCTGTAGTTGGAATCTATTATCTTTTTATGGAGCGCATCTGCTTTGACATAATCTCTGACTGCACGTGCCTTTTCTCTTTCAACTGCTGCAACCTGCACTTCTCTGGGAACTGAAGACGACTCTCTCGGATCTTTGGCACTTACATATACAGTTATGGTATCTCCATCAGCAACTGCCTTGGCATCCACCTATATCCATCCAATTTTGTTTACTTTTCTATTTTTGGGGTAAACCTGTTTGCCTTAACAATCTAATTATGGAGGGAACCAAGGAGCTTACAGGAAGAGTATGGAGCTCATACTTCACTCCATCAGGCAGAGAGGAAGGCGCCCCAGTCGAGATTTCAACGGTAGCATGAGGGTGAGGAAGACCATAGTAGGCAAGTAAGCCCTATTAAAGCAGTAGACTGCATTAGAGTTCTTTTTCTTGTATGTCCCAATTATATCCTTCAATGCACACATTCGGAAGAAATCTAGCAGTGTTTATTCTCTGCGACTTTACCTGAACATCAGCTTTCTGATGCCCTTTTAATGTCTGAATGATGAGCCTTGCAACTTCCTCTGGGGTTTTTGGTGGGGGCTTTGCTTCTTTCCACGCCTGCTGAATCTTTCTATACCTAAAATCATTGTCAATAATGAATATTTTAGTAAGCTTGTTCCTGTGCAGTTTGCTGAGAGCTCACTAGCAGCAATCAGCATTCTACTATGATCAGCTCTGGATGTAAACTCATGTGTTGAAAATACTGGTCTTGGACTCTGGGAAGTAAAATTATCTACTCAAGGCGGCGTACTAGGAGTCGAGGATCATATGTATGATGTATCATGGTAGATCAAAGAGTTGGACCAGGTTGCTCAGTTTGTCAGTTCTTGATCTAATTTGAAGTGTTCAAGTGTCTCATATTTGCACGAGATCGTTATTATTTAATTGCGGAGTTGGAATTAAGAGTTCGAGTCATATATAGATGGACACTAACCAGTTAGCCTGAGCTTTCTTGGAGGATACAACATGCTTACTGAGCTCTTCAGGTACCTGAAAAAACACCAGATGCCATTTTCTTCATTTGACTTCCTGAGCTGAAAAATCCAGTTAGTGGAGCTGAAATTTAAGGGAATGAAGAAGAGTATTACCTGGGATGTGGCCTCAAAGTGGAGGAGATCACGAGCAAGGGCCGAGACACCGACAGTCTGGGTGGAGACGCCGTGGGGGCCGAGCGGGCTGGAATCTGTGGTGGTAGGCTGACAGCAATTTTTGTATAGAAATCGCAGGGCATTTCCCATCTTCTTTAGCTACTGCTTGTATGTGTGTGTTTGTGGTGTTTTGGTTAAGGAATTCAGCTGAAAGAAGAAAGCAATCATGAAGGTTGACACTTTGAGGAGAAAACAAGATAGAGGAAAGGAGAAAGAAAGGAGAAGAATGAGGATGGCTTGGATTTTATTGGTGCCAAGGAAAGTATCTTAGGAGGGTAGATTTGGTAGTTGGCAGGTCTTTTTCCCAATAGGGAAATAAAAGAAGTGAAAATAAGAAAAATAATTGGTAGGGTATCTTTTAGTTTATGATTGGTCATTTGCTTGTTTTACTGCTGTAAACGTTGGTCGATGAAGATTTTTGATGTGTTCCATGCAGCTGTTAATAATGTTGGTCAACGGCTGGGTGTATTCATGATTCATCTGAATCAGCATTAAAATAGATCTGATAGGCCGTTGATGACTTGGCTCACAAAATTTTCCTGACTACTGTACAGTTGATTAGTGGTCTCCCTCATCAATGCTGGGGACGTGATTTTTCCTTCTCGTTTCCCTTGACATATTGGGAGACTAATTGGTGGTGTTAGTGAGAATATTAGCTAACTTAGTTTGTAAAGTCTTTGGGAGTGTTTCTAAGACGAGGTGTGAGTCTTGCTTGCATACTCAAAAAATGAAATTAACATATCAGTACTCTAATTTAGCTCCTAGTTAGCTGGTTCATATCTAGTTCAGATGTTGCTAATGCACGATTTTGGCCCAATTTCTCACATCGTTACTATACTGTTTGAACATCGCTGATTCACTCTAAGCATGTAGATTTCATTTTCGCAGGACCAGTATGTCATACTACTATCTAATTATCAAATGTGTCACAGTTGCGTAGATGACACATTTACCTTCCTAATGCCCACTGATCTCTGGTGTAGGCGTGTAGCACATATTCCTTTTCTTGCATATGTAGTTTGCGCGTAAACGGAACACCGCATTGCGTATAGACTTGTAACAATGCAGATTGTAATAGGCATTGGCTTGGTATGGCCGACTTCGCATCATCATGGGAGCGTTTTCTGGGGCAAAGAATAATGTGCATGTTCTTCTTGCAAAGTCAAATCCCTCCAATTTTTGAATATAAAAAAATTGACGATTTGGAATATGTCTGAATACTCTGACCTGATTATTGTACTTCCTTCTTTGAAAGTGCAAATCCTCATAATCCCAGGTGATTTACACCTTGGTTGTTTGCTTATGTACAACGTAATGGGAGTAACGATAATGAAAATTAGCACAATGAATCAGTTGGTTTCTGATCGTCTGATGAAATGCTTCGAAAATCATATTCCTTTTTAAAAAATATATCAGCTCAAGCTAAACCTACTTGTGTTGTCTAGTTTTCCCCCATCATATAAGTATGTAACGCAAACCAAATTCATCACCTGAAATCATTTGCCTTCCACACGGCTATGGGTTCAGTGAGATGCCCCTTCCCGTTTGAGGGAGTACGCAAAGTCGAATATAAATTGAACTCCACTTATTGTCATTGAATGGAAGGTGAAAATGATATGATGTTGAATCATTGCGCCACACATAAGGGTTTCTTACATGCACATAGCTATAGCCTATAGGTTCTTTTTTCCGTTGAAAGATGGGAAGACCGCTGCCAGCCTGCCACTCACTTTAAGCTTTAGGAATTACTTGTATGGGAGAACATACACCATATGAACCATAAATATATATTTAAACTGAGCAGATGAATTACATTTACATCATATGCTTTAAGTAATAATTGCAAACTAGTGAATGATTTTGTCACTGTACTCCACGACAAAACGCGTATGAAAACACTGCCGCTCAAACTTAAAAGTCCAAAAAGCAGGAATAAGATAGAGCTTTCACCTTTTGGTAAAGTTGATAATTGTATATCATATGTTTTTCATCACCAGGAAAGAAGAATCTAATACCTCACCATAAGGCATTGTCTTTAAATGTAGGTGTAGTCCTCCACAAAATAAGAAACAGTAGAAATTTACCAATTTCTCTACATTTCCCAGCTCCTCCTGATTGTCAGGGTTTAGTTTGTTCCTTATAGTTCTGAATTTGCATATTGCAACCCTCCAAAGATGACTAATGTAAGTATTCATCATTTATGAACTTGAATATAATTGGTTAAGTCCATCCTTTCTTAGTCTCTTACTCAACAGTGATGTCTGTGCTCCATATTAGCAGATGGTTGAGTTAAAAGTTGGACTGCACTGTGATGAATGCATCAAGAAAATTTTGAAGGCCATAAAAAAGATTGAAGGTAAAATTTTACAAGTGATAATTATTTACTGTATCATACTGTATATTTTGAGGTAATAATTCTGTTCGTTTTGTTTGGTTTTGTTAAGATATTGAAACTTACAACATTGATACGCTCCTCAACAAAGTCACAGTAACAGGGAATGTCACAGAGGAAGAGGTGATAAGGGTGATCCATAAAATTGGTAAGACTGCAAATAGCTGGGATGATCGTGGAATAACAAACAGTGTAGCAGCTGGATATATGTGAGGTTACTTACATTTTTTGGAGGAATTTGACCCTTTTATGCTCGTGCTCCGAGCACACGGACATCTATGTAGTTTATGATTTTGTGTAATGGTTTTCAGAATCTAGCTAGACGATATACAGTGTGATATACTAATATGGAGTAATTCATTTTGACATTATTCAGTTGATGATCATATTGGTGCATTGTTTCTTCTTGGTGTATCATGCTGCTGCAAATTTTATCTATTTTTAACAGAACTGAATGACAGAAAACCTTTCAATCTTCGAATGTTTGATCAAGGAATTAGACATAAAAGCAATTACGCAATGGAACATATGCAGATTAGCAGACACACCAGAAACAAGCTTCAGGTACTGTTTTGGTAGTTTGTTATGTTTCCATCTATGTAAGTCAGGAGCCACAAAGATCAGAGCCATCTACTTGTCTGTTTTTAACTTGCTTGAACGAGCTAGCATTGAATATCAGAATATGTACTTTAAAGGACATTACTTCTAGTAGCATGTCAGAATCAGAATGAGAAAAATTCTACCACCAGAAGAAATAAGCAGTTAGAGTAACAATGTAAGTACAGTTATATGAGATTAGAGGTTTGTGTTGAACTTCAAGGGCCATTGGCTTCTTAATCGCTCTAAATAGCATGCTCTTTACTTCCACATATCTTACCAGCACCTAGGTATATACTGTAATCCTATAACATCAAAAGTTTCTGAATTCTGTATGCATGGCTGACAATGGGAGATAGTTCCCATGTCCACCTAAACGCAAATATTGCAGTGTTCCCCACTACTGTGCAAATTGTCCGATTCCAAATCCAACATTTGCAGCTAAAAAGAAGTTTCATGTGCAACATCAAATATGAACATCCCAAAATAACATGAAGGTAAACCAGTACTTTTTTCCCAGCAATCTGATCATAAAACATCTACTAATTTCTTGGTTTGGCACCTGATTCTGGAACAACGAACTAAACGCTAGATAGTCGAGAACATAGACCTTTACAAAGTAAAACAAACTGAATCCTCTTATGACTGAGCCTTCTGCATTTTGAGCTGCTGTTTTCTTGCTAGAACAACTACAATAACAACCCGGTAAACAATAGGCGAGGTCTGGGGAGATCCAAGATGCTAGCAGGGCTACTCTAGAATGATCAGTGGACATGTTGTTGCGGTTGTTGTTGTTTTCTTGCTAGAAGTTGTGCGCAAAGGTTGCGAGGATTTGCGTTTGTTGCTGCTTCGTCGTGGCTTGGACATGCTGACTCGAGTAAAACACTCGTCCCCAGGTGCAAAGGCATGCTTTCCAGTAGCAGTTGGTTTGGTAAATATCATGCACAGATCATCATAGAGTGGACACCCATACTTCCTATAAGGTGCAACTTGAGGAGTCACCTGCATGAGAATGATAACCATAAGTATTGAACTCAACTGCAAACAATATTGGAAATTATCCTGATTACTCAGGTCATATCAGCTAGAATTGGACTCAAATATATTATCTTAGGTTGATCAATAAGGAATTCCGTCAAGTCAGAACCGAGTTTTGCGCAAACCTTAATGATTTCCTCCCATATGCCATCATCTATATCCACCATTTTCCTACGATAATCCCAGCCAAAGCCGCTCTCATCATACAGTGGTTTCACTATATGATATCGCTTCTTCAACACAGCAAGGTGTTTCTTAAGCTCCATCTTGTCGTAATTCAGACCAGTTTCCTTCCTGAACTCTTCAGTCACATGATCCCAGATTTCCTCAGAGAATCCAGTGGCACAGACATCAAAATGAACTTTCATTTCTTCTTGCAGTAATTCCACAAATGCCTTCTCTAGACGCGGTGACCAGTTTGGCCGAGACCAGACATCATCCTCTGAGCTATGAGGCTGATTTTTCTCCTGTTGATTTGCATTATAGAATCGGCAGGTTAATTTAGGGAGCGATCAATCCAGCACTAATAAAAAACGATGACTTAATCGTCTCTCAAATTTGGCAACCTAGTCTCTCAATTAAGGGCTCGTTCGGTATCACTGCAGTTTGCAGTTTTTGGTTTTTAGTTTCCTATGATTTTATATACAAATTTAAATAATTAAATAAAAATAGTTGTTTGTATAAATGTTATATCAAACATGAAAATTGACAACTAAAAATTGCAAACTACTTTTTCTAGTTTTCAGAAACTGGATCTTGGTTTTAAAAAAAAAACTGAAAACTGAAAACCAATACTGATACCAAACGAGCCCTAAGTAACATAGTATCGAAAAAAGAATCAGAAGCTCACTATATCAGTTTATAGCAATATACTGAATCAGTTTGTGACAACAGAACTGTCAGCACAAATTGGATCCTCAGATTTGCTGTCACATTGCATATTCAGTAAACATTTCGACAAACGCCTTCTACGGCTTGTTTGGTAGAAGGGATTTGATTAGGAAAGGAAATTATCGCGCTTTTGGTCTAAATTTAAGCGTTGAATTGCAAAAGAAATGTAATGGTTGTCTAAGGAATTGAACGATTACAAAGTTAACAACATAAATGGCACGTATTTGGATATTCAACAGATCAACAACCACAGAAAAAAAATTGCTACAAAAATTGATTACAGAAAATTACGAGCGTGAAAAAGAAATGATCTGATAGGGTTTACTCTGTTGTAACACTTTAACAAACAATTTCAACAATAAACTCCACACAAACAAAATATATAGGGAATTATAAAGGGAAGTAACCATGATTGACGACGATTTTTGCTTTCGAGCAACACCGGCCTGAAGCATCCTTCTTCGAGAATTTTGGTGCAAATTAAATCTTATTAACCTCTATATATATTGTTTGTGTGGAGCTTTAAGGAATTAAGCCGGGAAAATTTACGTTTTAATTAATTTTCAAATGCCAATCAATTTGAATTTCCCACCATTTATTCCCTCCATACTATTCTGCATGACTCTTGTAGAACTGAAAACTGTCCTATGTTACATTGCCCACTGGGCTGGGCCTCTAGCAAAGTCCATGAAATATTGATACGATCCTTAAAGAAAAATGATATGCGCCTACATGGAGAACCCTCTCACGTCCGTAAAACTATCAAGACCAAGGAGTGACATTGACATATGCTTCAATTACACTCCAATATACCCTAGGAGCATGCTTGGTCAATTTCGGAAAATTTCTCGAAAAATCAAAAATTGATCCAAAAAGCCGGTTTTGGTTTTTGTGGATTATAACCCACGCCAAAACCTCACTTTGGGGCTCTGAAGTGGAACTAGGTGAAAATTGACAGGAAATATTCTAGACACATATTTGTTAATGGAACAAGAGAAACAGTAAAAAAAATAGCTTTCGCATAGCCTAAACCATCGATTTAGTCCATTATGCAAATGCTCGAATTGAGCGCCAAACACACCGTAAAAATATCAAGACCGAGGAGTGACATGATGATATGCTTGAATTACACTCAATTAGACCCTAAGAGTATGCTTGATCACTTTCAGAACATTTTTCGAAAAATCAAAAATCAGCCAAAAAAACCGGTATTTGTATACAATAACTCATGCAAAAACCTCGTTTCGAGCTCCGAAATGGAATTGGACTAAAATTGGCAATAGCTATCCTAAACACATATAATGGTTAATGAAACAAGAGAAACGACAAAAGGTAGCCTTGGCATATTCTCAAATTGAGCGCCAAACACACCGTAAAACTATCAAGACCAAGGAGTAACATTGTTATATGCTTCAATTACACTCCAATAGACCCTAGGAGCATGCTTGATCACTTTCTGAACATTTCTCGAAAAATCAAAAATCAGCCCAAAAAGCCGGCTTTGTGGACTATAACTCATGCAAAAACCTCGTTTTGGGCTCCGAAATGGAATTGGACGAAAATTGACAGGAGCTATCCTAAACACATATAGTTGTTAATGAAACAAGAGAAACGACAAAAAGTAGCCTTGGCATAGCCCTAACCATCGATTTTGTCCATTATGCACATTCTCGAATTGAGCACCAAACACACCGTAAAACTATCAAGACCAAGGAGTGACATTGTGATATGCTTCAATTACACTCCAATAAACCGCAGGAGCATGCTTTGTCAATTTCGGAACATTTCTCGAAAAATCAAAAATTGACCCAAAATACCGTTTTTGTGGACTATATAACCCAAGCAAAAACCTCATACTGAACTCCGAAATGGAACTCGGTGAAAATTGGCAAAAAATATTCTAAACACATATATTTGTTAATGGAACAAGATAAACAATAAAAAAAAAAAAAGCCTTTGCATAGCCTAAACCATCGATTTAGTCCATTATGCAAATGCTCGAATTAAGCGCCAAACACAGTGTAAAACTATCAAGACTGAGGAGCGGCATGATGATATGCTTTAATTACACTCAATTAGACCCTAGGAGTATGCTTGATCACTTTCAGAACATTTTTCGAAAAATCAAAAATCAGCCAAAAAAAACGGTTTTTGTGTATCATAACTCATGCAAAAACCTCGTTTCGGGCTCCGAAATGGAATTGGACGCGGTAACTATCCTAAACACATAATGAAACAAGAGAAACGGCAAAAGGTAGCCTTGACATAGCCCAAACCATCGATTTTGTCCATTATGCATATTCTCAAATTGAGCGTCACACACACCATAAAACTATCAAGACCAAGGAGTGACATTGTTATATGCTTCAATTACACTCCAAAAAACCCTATGAGCATGCTTGATCACTTTCTGAATATTTCTCGAAAAATCAAAAATCAGCCCAAAAAGCCGGCTTTTGTGGACTATAACTCATGCAAAAACCTCGTTCGGACTCTGAAATGGAATTGGACGAAAGTTGGCAGTAAATATCCTAAACACATATAATTGTTAAGGAAACAAGAGAAACGGCAAAAAATAGCCTTGGCATAGCCCAAACCATCGATTTTGTCCATTATGCATATCTTAATTCGAATTGAGTGTCAAACACACCGTGAGTCTCATATAAACTTTCAAAATTATTTTTCATCTTTAAAGTTTAAATTTTCATGTGAGGAGGTGGCTACCAAATTGGTAATAATCAAGTGGGCCTCTATCATCTCAACACTTAAAACCCGTTATATATATGAAAAATTTGTGAGAACTTTGGGAATTTTTGGAACCATTTGAAAACCCTTTCCATTTTTTGAGAAATTTATGGAATAATTCCTTTTGACTTTCGAAAATTTTATTGGAATTTTAATTGCGAGGTACTTCAAAGTTCTCATGTAAAGAATAGAGGGTTAATAGCTCCCTCATCATAATGAAAGTTCGATGGAGCAAATTTTGAATTATCATTGAAGGTTAGAGTGTAAACATACTTGGTTTTTTTAACAATTTTTTTTAACATATACTCGGTCGATTTCTAGTAGTACAACAAATTTTAAGCACAGCTTTACTTGCGAGGCTATGCACCCATGTAAACACTAAACAGCCACCAAGCCCAGGATACGGAGTTGTGGTCGCTACTCCCTACCGTTTTTGCAAGCATTTGGTGTTCGTCCAAAATTAAAAGTATCAACCCAAGCGGAGGAGCCACATCTTAAAATGTACCATACCGTTATCTTATTGGACTGCAATGGTACCACACAAATGTCTTTCACTTGTTCGAGCACTCACCAAGTTGCAACAATAATTTGACATCAAATTAACATGAGCGAACCATCCTTACATGATTCTCAATGACAAAATATGTAACTTTTGGGTATCAATAATGGTAGCTTCGCATCATCTACATGACATATGATTATCAGAAGTAATAATGTAGTAGCTCGGACTTGACCTCAGATATAGTCAATTACAGTAACTCTAAAGCTCGTATACTCACGAGTCACGGATCACGATAACATCATTCATTGGCCAATATCAACTTCCAAACTTGATTAAAACAAGTGCGTACTTACAAATGACAAAGATGAAGCTGCAGCTAGCTTTCATAAGCGAAAATCAACAGATAACTAAAGACTAAAACAAACACTGATCTAACAAGATCAGATAGACCCTCCTGTATGTACAAACACAAAAGCGCAAAGCAGACCCTTAGATAGCTAATTCATCTCCTCCTAACTCGGCCCGAGTCGGCTCCTCTAACGCGGCTGGTGAATCGTCCTTGGGTTCACCCTAACACTCTTCACAATCTTCGGGACCTTCTCGAAGCTTCGAGGAGCTTCCACTACTTTCGATTTACTCCACTTCAATGCCCCCACAGTAATCAGCTCCTTCATCTCTTTTTCTTCCTTCACTTTCTCCTCCTCTTCTGCAAAACATTATTCAACCCAATTACAAAATGACCACACACTAAAAAAAATAAAATACTACAAATTTAATTAATTGTTTTTCTTTCCCGAAACCCAGATCATGGACACAACCTCCTCGCGAGTGAGTGGTTCCGCATACAATTTTTTTTTTCATTTGTCACTTTCCAAATCCAGATCATGGACACAATCTCCTAACGACTTAACGGGTTAAACAATTATTACCAATGATACAAAGTCTAATAGATAACCGTCTAATTTGAATTAAAGTGTACTATATCACTTTTATTAATGTTATAGTCGTCTATTTTTAAGTTAAAATTCGTTAAATTAGATCGTCATTTCTAGTAACACGTGTGTACATAATTTTTTTTACTACATATCAAATATCGTATTCATTATTCAGATCGTGGACACAACCTTCTAACGACTTTACGAGTAAAACAATACTTACGAGTAAAACAACGTGTGCCATGATGGGCACATACAGAAAACATACTATTCAACAAATATCGTATTCATTATTCAAATACTAGTTAATCGTGGACACAATCTCTTAATGACTTTACCAAAACAGCGTAAGTAACTTACGTTGTTGGAGGTAGTGGTCGAAGAAGGAGTCAAGGTCCGCTAGGACAAGATCATCATTCTCAGGGAAGATAGGGTCAGCCTGCTGGGGATCCTCAAAGCAATCTTGAAGCCAGTAGTCCCGGAAAAAGGGTGATGAATGAACAAGGGCCCACCACTCATCAGAGTAATCCTCCACCGTCTGATACGACGCCATGGGGATGAAGATCGGAGCGTCAGGATTCAGTCTCGCGGAGGGTGGTGGGTGGGAGCGCAACACGTCCATGGTTCGAGGATCAGGAGACACAAAAGAGTGGGATATTTTTGGGAAGATAGTTTGGTTTGGATAAGGTGGTGAATAATGAGTGGATAATGTAGGAATGATGGTGAGTGGGGTGTACGTGTATTTATAGTGGGAACATCCACGTGGTTTGAGGAAATAATGCACCGACGATCTACCCACTATGTAGCCTAAATCAGTGGGTCATCCTCGATAAATCAGTAGTAATATCATAACAGAAATTATTGATATTTTCTTTTCAATGTATCATAAATTTTGGCCGAATATAGAGTAAATCGCTCGTAAACTATATTGATTTTAATATATCATCAATGATCAATCCACTATATAGCCTAAAATCATGGGTGATCCTAATATATTGATTTTAATATATCATCAATGATCAATATCTTCCACTACTATTCTACTCACATGATTAGTTTTTGGTAATTATTCTACTAATATGATATTAGACAACGTTTTGTACATTTTTCTCGGAAATGTTGTACAAACCGTTGTTGTTTTAGGTGTGTATTGAGATAATTGTTTGTGAGGTGGGGTGATAAATCATATTTACCGTCTTTAATTTATAGAGCTTAATTGCTCAAACTTGATGCTCAAAAAATTAGTTTTCTAGTTTTCCTTAATATCATAATATTTTCCTGCTATATATAAGATGGGGATATGCAATCAATTCATGTAGTAACAATTCGGATTTGTATATGTCTTGTTTCCAAAGTTTGTGTTTTCTATTTATAAAGTACAGTATTGGTTGTTTGGTTGCATGTGTGGATTCATAATTCCCATAAATTTCTACTTCCAAAGAGTTACAAATTCATGAGAAGTGGCCAAAATTATTTGGTTACAATGTAGGGATTGTCAATCACCAAGAGGCTAGGTAAGCCAATTCATGGAAATTGTGAATTCCGAAAACAACCACTACACGTATAATTAACAACAATTCAAGACAATTTTTTTTATTATTGTTATTATTAAAATAGCTAGTGGGATAACAAAAGAAAGTGATTTAGATAGTATGGTCAACAGAAAATTAACTGGACTTTGATATTATTCTTTCTTTCTATTTTGCTAACTCCAAATTTCAGTGGCAATAATTGTGTCTGCATATCATCACATAGGTAATGGAACAAAACAAAAGCAAGAAAACAAATTATAGTCTCCTAAATTTGTTAATCAGTATAATCTGTCTTAAAAAACGGCCACGTGTGGAGGACCTCGTCCACTGTTTACAGTCTCAGCATATGGTAATGAATTTTGAAAGCTGAACCGTAGCTTATGTCCTTATCCATAGAGCCCTTGCTTACGATTAAGAACACGTCATAGTTCTCATCCATTATGAACTCGGGAGCGCATTTTCAGTTCCGAACCGGAATTTAATTCGGTTTATTGATCAAAAAATCGGTTCACTCATATTATAAACCATAGTTTAACCGTCAAGAATCAGTTAACCAAACATCATTAACCGAATCAAACAGTTTGGTTTAATTGTTAACCGTAACCGTATACAAATAAAATATATGAAAGTATATAAGCTATATCCCACCCATAAAAATAACGAAAGGTGAGTATGAGATGATGGTAGTAAAAATAGAGAAAAAGTTGAAAGGATACGAAAAACTAAGGGCTCGTTTGGTATCAGTGTTGATTTTCAGTTTTCAGTTTTTTTTTTAAAACCAATATCCAGTTTTTGAAAATTAGAAAAAGTGGTTTGCAATTTTTAGTTGTCAGTTTTCATTTTTGATGTAATATTTATACAAACAACTAACTTTTAGATAATTATTTAAATTTGTATATAAAATCATT